>JAPXVT010000003.1:7286776-7301321 GCA_029823135.1 Acanthurus reversus | reverse complement strand
GGATCTCAGGAGCTGGAATATAAGGACTGGCTCTGCTGCTGGTGGGGGTGTGTCGGTACGGGTTATGACTCTGTGGTTGCATCTGTGGAGGTGGTGGGGTCATTGAAGAGGGAGGAGGAGTGTGACGGCCCATAGGGCTCTGGTAAACTGCACTGCCAAACGGTGGGGGAGCAGGGTTCATTTGTGAGCCTGGAGGTGGCATGGGAGCCATGCTGACACTGCTAGGAACAGAAACTGGGCCTGTTGTTGTCGAGGGGGCTGACAGGTTCAGGGGTGGGCATGGCGAGTGGCCGATGGATGCAAACGGGTCACTTGTAGTTACGGGGCTGGAGAAGTAGTTGAAGGTAGAGGGGGCTGGTCCATTTCCTGAGACCTGACCTAGAAAGCTGTCTTCTTCTCCGACATCGGTCGAATCATCTAATGAATCAAAACAGAGTAAAACTTTTAAATTTGAACTTTGAACACATTTCTTTGAGGTTTTGCAAGGACGTCTAAAACACTTGACGCATTTAAAGAAAAACAGGAAGTGAGTGTGTGATTGTATGGCTGCAGCTAGCGATTACTTGCATGGATTTAGTCTATAAAAAGGCCAAAAATGAGAGGAATACTTATCTAAATCTCTATAACCCCTTGGTAAAAACTTCAAATGTCTTGTTTTTTTCCGATCAAAAGTGCAACCCAATAGAAATACTCTACACTGATACGAAATACTGAAAATCAACAAGTCCTCATATTTAAGAAATTGAGTTTCACCTTGAAAAAAGGATTTTCACAGCTTTAATAGTAAGTTATCATAACTCTTGCTAATATTCTGCCTTTTACTTTAATATATTTGATAAATCAGCCGATAATTACAACTCTTCATGATAATATCTCAGTATCTGTAACCAGAAGCTCCTATGTGTAAGAATGTTTTGAAAGTGGAATTAAAGTCAAACTTTTTAATACAACACCATTTACAGCATATTACATCTTACTATACCCATAGACTTTAAAAGGGACCTAATTTCTCAGCTCACAAAGAAGGACTGGGACAATTTTAAGCCTTTACAGAAAATGTTTTGATTATGTCTCTCCCAAATAGTCACACATCTTCTGTTTGTAATAACACATCAGACGAGGGACAGTCTTACCAAAACATACCACTGTCTTTTAAGCGACCCTGTCTAACAAACAACTATCAGCGTAGACACGCTGTTTCTTGATGTTTCTGAGTATTTAACACTAAAATAACAGCTGACAACAGCACAGGAACTAGGTTAGCTAGCTAGCTTAATCTAGGACATCGCTAATGTTTAGACATTTCCACAGCCGGTATTTTATCTCACCTCCTGACAACACCGCCGGACCAGTGGCCTGACTCACTGGTATAAAAGGCAAATTGAAGTTAAACTCCGGGGCGCCACTAAACAGTAAATTTGCACCAGTGTTGGGAACATTATCATTTTTTCTATCTGCCATTTTCCCCTGGAATTACACGTAGCCACTACGGCAGCAGGCAGGCGGTACACGCTCACGTCTTCGGACAGCGTTTCACTGCCCTCACGGGTTTTACTGATCTGTAAAGCATCAACAGCAGCTAAACGAACGGCAAGACAGCGTGACACATTGTTAATAGATCTACTATTACCACGCAGGTCCTTTAGACCGCGATTCGTTGGTTGCAGGAAGAACAAACACAATTTCACACTACTGCCGCCTAAAGGCCAAATGGACTACATACAAAATAAAATTAAAACTTTATTTTAAAGGTGGGTGATTGTGAATTAAGATTAAATGTGTTGATTTTGTTGTTATTTTTTAAACTAGATCACCAACTTTAAATAATATCAAAACAACCAGCCCAGTGAGGGTACAGTATTTCGTTCAATGCGATAGCTCCGAGCTCCGGTTGGTTTGCGTACACAAAACAAACGACCTACGCTCTTCCACTGGTGACGCAAGTTTCCCGCCCTCACTTCTGCAATCCCGTGTGTGCAAAAGTTGACAAAATAGTGTTTTCATTGAGATTTTACTTTGCTATATTTTATATTCTTCAGAAGTTTGTCACTGGCCAACGATGCCTTCCACACATGACTGGATTAACAACCCTCTCGGGGTTGTTGAGGGGATGTTTGGTAAGAGATAAACCGGAACTTCACTTCTTGACAGCTAACGTTAACGCGTGAACCTAGCTAGTTAGCTATCTGGCTACATACAGTGCTAACTAACATTCTCAACAACTATGTGTGTACTTTTCCTATTCTCCGGATGTAGCAAAAACATAATTCTCAAGAGTTGTAATTGCAAACGCTGCTTTGTTTTAGCCAATTCCTACATCAGTATTACTTTTATTTAAAAGAAGATGTGCCGGGTGAAGACCTTAATATTCACATCATGAGGCATTCACGTCCCCTTAGTTTACCTACTGAACTTGTCTGAATACACGAGCTTGGTTAACGTTAGATGCATGGAGCATTTGTATCGTCAATGCCTTAACAAGGAAGTTGCGGCACTTGAGTTACTGTATTTTTTTAAATCAAAATTTGTCAAACTTAGGTTGTGCATTTAAAAACTCAAAGGATCCAAAATCCATCAGGATACATCATATGGAAATCGAAAATGTCTGTACAAATTTGCATCAATTCATCTGGTAGATGTCACATGATTTCACTGAATACCTGAAAATTCTGACCTGCTGATGGTGCTAGACAAAAAGTAGGTGATTTACTCAAGTCAGTAGGATTTGAACTTTATCAAGGGATTAACTCCTTTGATTGATCCTTGAAAGATTTAGTATGTCCCAGTACGTAGTATGTGAAATGCAGTATGCCAGAAGTACCAGGATGTTCTAGGGTTTGATTTTGCAGTAAGCAGGACAGCACGCGTTTTTCTGGCCATTCTGATCCATGATCCTCTGCGCAGCGGAAAATATGTCACATACGTCACATTGTGTAGCTCAGATATAAACAAAGCTGAGACAGATGACAGATGATATGACGATGATATGATAATGCAGATATTGTGGCTGTCTATCTTAGATATTTCAGGAAAGAGCGAAGCATTGGACTGACTGACTGACTAACTCTGCAGCTAAAATGACTCGAACATCCTCTCCTTATTCCATTCTATCTATTAATCTTTTTGTTTAAAGACTTTTAGTAGTGATGGATGTCATCACTGCAGAATTTTAAAATGCAACAATGCAATTTATGACAGCATGCCTGACGTTTGCACAGTTCTCTCTCTGCCCCTCTGAAATGTAAAGTATAGGTTGAGCAGCCTTAAGTGTCTTTCATCCTTCGTTTTGTTTGATGTTTTGCTTGCAGACTGTGAGCCTGTTCTGATGTATACTATACATACCTTAACTGTATGCCCCATCTATTTCATGTGTGCACACAGAGAACTATGAAATGTCTGCTGAACTACAACTACCAGTGAAGCATTAGTAACTCCACACAGGTGGCTCTCATACTGTTTCTTTGTTGCCCTGATGAAGCTGTGGCGACCGAAAGCTTGGCTTTTTATTCATTAAATGATACTTGCACGGATCTGAGTGTGCAGAAAATTCCTAAGTTAAAAAATGATTTAAACCTGTGCATCCTTCATCAGATTAACTGGCTCAAAAGATGCTGATACAGATAGAAAAAAAAAAGAATATGTGCTAGCAGGAATGAAATGTCAGTCAGCTCTCTCCCTCTGCCAAATCTGAACTATTACAAACTGAACTGCACACTGCCAGCATGGCCTCTTAGCTTTTCACAATACACTGTGCAAATATGCTTTGCAGGGTTCACATGGAAAGGATGGATGTGATGCAACAGCATAAATATGGCATCTGAAAACTGGGTCCAGCTGACTGTGACACGGCAGCCGTGTGAAAGCAGGTTAAAGATAAGGCGATTCCCCCGAGGCTGAGCGTGTCAGCAGGCAGAGAACAGGTCTTTTAACAAGTGTGACAGGCTGATGAGGGCAGTTTAAAAACACGGCCTGACTCTGGGTAAGGTCAGAGCACAGAGTGCAAAGGTTTCTGCTGTTGATCTATTGTGTGCAGAAAACATCTGAGCTGAGGTGTTTGGTTAACAGAAAAACTGTGAACAGGTAAATGTGGCTCCAACAGTCTGTAGGCGGAGCTACAGAGAGCTGCACTGATCAAAAATAACTGACTGTGGGAACACTGAGGTGCTGGGTTATTTTGTTTTATTTACCTGAGCAAATTTGCAGTAAATGTAACTGATTACAGTTACATTTATTTTGTAATTAAATTCTGTAATTTTGTTACATGTAACTAGTTACTCCCCAACACTGTTAATAGGGAGTGTTGTTTCACAGTCAAGACTTTTGAAACTCACTTGTACATGGTAAACTACCTCATCACCTTTTACACATCAGCACTGTTATAAAGTAAAGGGACGCACTGAAAGTGAGACGTAAGTTTAGCAGAATAATAATTTAGCTGAATGCGAAAACAAGAGTAATGAAATCTAGCAGTGCTGACATATATCCTTTTCTCTACAATAAAACAGTGAGTTAAATGTCACCATTACATATCATAATTATGGACAGAAGTATGACATACGAGTCAGTCTGTAGAATGATTCAGTACAGTATTACCTTTGCACTTTCCACTGTGTCCCTCAGTCTCTGCACCTCTGCGTGAGCTTCTTCTCTCTCCTGCTTAGCCTGCAGAAGTTGCTCCCTGAGCTTCATCACCTCCCTCCTGAAGGCCTGCTCCTCCTCCTCACTCTCCTGCTACACTGCTGACAGCTGCTGCTTCAGATTAGCAGCAGCAGAAAAAAAAGCAGATCCCAAGATTTGGTCCCTGGAAAGCCCTAATTCACCCATGTCTTGAATGAGAGCTTCAGCCTCCTCCTCAGCCAACAACAGGCACTGTGGCCCAAACACTGAGGGGTGTGATGGCTGAGCGGGACATCCAGACTGTGGGAGTGGAGGCAGGTTAGGGCAGACAGCCCCTACAAGTACACCTGTATCCACTTTCAAGCTTTATACATGATAACATTTCAAATTTCCTGGTGAATTGTTATCATGTATATCGTGTGTCGTCATGTATATCATCTATATTTATATACACATATACATATATATATATATATATATACATACATATATACATGAGAGAGAGAGAAGGATGGACGGACAGTTTCCTTTAACTCCCCTTCTATTTTCATCTTAGAACAGGGGCCTTCAGCCTTTTTCAGAAAAAATAATTAAGAAAATAGAAAAAATGTGTTTTAAGATGAGCCAACTGTTTTTAACCTATTTTATTCTTGGTCATTATCATATTTGTAAGAAGTAGCTTATTGTTGCCCATTAATGTTAGAATTTACTTTTGAGTTTACTCCATTGAAAAAATCCCAGATATAAATTATTTTGATTAAAAATTTTAACTATTTTGGGGGACCCCCTGCAGCACCTCCACGGACCCACTAGGGGTCACGACCCCCTGGTTGAAGACCACTGCCTTAGACCATACTATAACCAGTGGTGGACAGTAACAAAGTAACTTTACTTAAGTACATTTTTTGAATATCTGTACTTTACTTGAGTATTTGCTTGTTTGGATACTTATTAGTTTCACTCCACTACATTTCAAAGACAAATATTTTACTTTTAACTCCACGACATTTCTAGGAAGGCTGTGAAGTACTCGTTACTTTCAGGTCAGCTGTTTTTTGATTTTTTTTTCCTAAAATGCACTTGGCCACATGCTGTGCTCTTCACAGAAGGAAACCGATCATTGGAGGGATTTCCATCGCTTTCCACAGGCAAGGAAAAATACAGGGCAAATGTGTGTTATGTGTTATGTTCCTGTGTAGACAGTCAAGTGGTTCAACAACGGCGAGTTCTTCAAAGCAGAGATGTAGTTTGTTTGCAGTAAAAGACTGTAAAGTAAAACCCTGCTTCCCTCAGTGAGGGGGGAGGAAAAAAGACCTGCTGATTTGTGGGGGTGGGGGCCATGGGGTGTTTCTTAAATAAAAAAAAAATGAAATTGACAACGGCTGTCCTTCTTCTTGATTCGATTGCATTTCTTTGTTTTTATAAGTGTTTCTATAGGCTTTGTATAGCAGAGTTCTACAAGCAAGTCAGTGCGTGCTGCTTTCAGAGAGTTACAAGGTTCCATAAATTCATTTTGAAAACATTACAGCAATGTATTGATATGAAAAATAAAATGTACTTTAAATTGTACTTTTGGATACTTAAGTCTTTTTAAAAGCATGTACTTTTGAATACTTAAGTATTTTTTAAAAGCAATTACTCGACCACTTTAACTCAAGTAAAATTTTGATTGAGTAACTTTTACTTGTAGTGGAGTAATATTTGACCAGGAATCTCTATACTCTGACTTATGCACTGGGGTTGAGAACTTTGTCCACTACTGACTTTCACATTAATCAGCCAACAGGTTGGAGGAGAACACACCAAGGACACCTGGTGGACACTTATGGAATTACTGGTGGAAAACACTTTCCAAATGCCCCCTTCTTTTTTACATATGCAAACTTTATTCTTAAAACAAAACAAAACAAAACAAAAAAAAACCTTATTAAATCATCAGCAAACTCAAACATATTCTTGTACAAAAGGCCCCAAAGTGCCTCTAAGAACACTTTCACAATAATCTACTGCAGCATTTTTAAAGCATCATTAAATCAAGTTACAGGACAAAGCCTGTGCAGTTTGGCTGGTAATAGTAATATATATTCTTGGTTGGTGGATTATTTTTTTTATACCAGTTCTCCTTTTTTCAGTGAGTCAAATCTTTCAATCACTGCTTTAAATTCTGTGTGACCAAGTCATTAGTTCAGTAAAGCAGTTGAAGCTTAATGCCTATTTCAAAACAGTGCTGCTCTGTAACTTAGTGTGCAGAAATCATGGCAGTAGGAAAAAGACTTCAAGGATGCGGGAAAAGTTCTACAACTGAGGTTTGATGAGGTTAACAGTGTGTAGTGACGTGCACACAACATAGACAAGGAGACAGAGCCGATGGGTCAAACTGTCATCACTTTGTCACTGTGTACAAACTGTAAAAAGCTTATTTGGCAACATGTTCTTGAGCTGACTAAAAATACAATCACAATACAACAACTCTGAGGTGTCAGCTTCTCTTCAAACTGCCTTCAACTGTATGAAAGTTTGAGATGTTTCCTCTGTTAAAATAGTTTTTGAATAAAGTGAAAAAGTGAGAGCATGTGTGTGTGACAGAGGGGAAAAAATATTCAGAGGCAACACAGATCATTGAATGGAGCGTCACTGAAAAAATAACCACTTGTAATTTAGCAGCAGTGTGTTAGAGCTCTGACAGATCCTCTGCAGGAAACCTGTAAAGGCTGAAATGTTGCTTTTTCTCTGTGTGAGTCAACAGGAGCTGACTCAGGCTTTCTGAGGGGCAGCAAGACAAAGATGAAAAATGCAGCAGCTGCATGTAGTGAAGGACAAGCATGCAAAAAAGTCATGATGCATTCATGGTCAAACAGTTCCAAACCCATGAAAAACTTAAATGTGTTTGATGATGTGACTCAGATTTGAAGAATAACAATTCTCTGTAAAATCTTTAAAACTCTGTAATAAAAACACACAAAGAACAAAGAACTATTTAACCATTTAGAGACACGCAGCAGGAAAGCCTACAGGACACTTTTTGGTCACATTTTTTCATTTAGAGGCATCAAAGACGGCTTCAATTAGTTTTTAACTGGCAGTCAAAGCACCTGTGATATGTTTGGGCTGCTTGGTCAATTTTTTCTTTTTTTCTTTAAAAAAACAAAACCTTTAAACATGACACCAGTTAAACTGACCTGTAGATTGGTAGCCTATTCACAGTAATAACTACATATCAGCATTGCAGCAATTTTTATATAAACATGTAATGAGTATTATATGTAACACTTATTTACATTTAGCAAACGTTTCAAAATCCCACAGTTCAAAGTCCAACTTGTAACTGTCATGTTTTTGAGTTAAAGGAACCTCTAAACACAGTAAATCATTAATGACACCATCTTTATTTAGGATTTTAAATATGGTCAAGTTTCTGAATTGTAAATGAGGCAAGATAATAAACTTGTTTTTGAATTTATTCCTGAATCCTCCATCTCTTTCTTGAATATCTTGATAGATGCAAACAGGTGATGAGACCTTCCTGTGAGTGTGCGTGTGAGGAACGTCCCAAAGCCACCAACGAAGAAGAAGCAGATGAGAACAGCTTCCTCTGTGCTGGTCGAGCTGGGGCGCTCCTCATCGTCGGTAGGCGGCGGTAGTGTCGGGGTTACACCTTGGCTCACTGGGTCCTCAGGCAGTGCATGGTGCCTGGAAGCAAAGAGGCTGCTGAGAGTGGCTCAGTGGTCTGCTGCCTCTTCTGGATGATGGGTTGGTTGATGTCCACTCTCTGCAGCTCCAGGAACACCAAAAACACAGAGTCAACCTGCCCTGTGACACACAAAAACAGCTCATGAGTCATTTTGAACACAACTATACAATCTTTTCATTGTTGGTGGCTACTTTTTGAATTTGTATAAATATTTAACATGATACTTGAGAATAATATTCAAGAAGGTTCCTATGATAAACACAAGATGATGCACCTATTTCAAGTTAACTTTAAACTATGAAAACATGTCACCACTGCTTCTGTTAGAGTCTCAGAGAGGGGATTACTTACTGAGCCCAGTGATAGAAAGGCGACCACCCCTCTCCTGCTGGTTCTGTCGTCACTCATCCCTCTCGTCTGGTCGTCCTCGTCTGGTCGTCCTTCTCGTCTGGTCCTTCTCCTGGTCATCATTAGAGCAACAGAGTAAGTTAATTAAACAAACATTCAATATGAGTGAGATAAGAATTTATGGAGGTTGTTCATTTTGTCAACTTACCTTTGTCTGTCATAACATCAGCATCCACACAGTTCATCATCTATCCAGTATTAAAATAACTAAGTAATTAGTAAGTAAATGTAGGGCTGAGAGTCCTAGTCTGAGTCATAGTCGCTGTCATCAGCCCCGCTTGGACGTGCAAAGTGACCCAGCCAGAAAGTCCCGCCTGGGAAGTCTCTGAGGCCAGTCGAGGTGGAAGGAGCAGAGTCCCAGTAGTTCTCTTCTGGGCTCTCGCTCGCAAAGGACTCGAGGCCTGGAGTGGAAGAAACCCACTTTTCTTGGGGTTCCTCACAGCTCCGCCTCTGCCTCTTTGCACTGACCTGCTCTGGGTCACTGTCCTCTCTCCTCCTTTTTGAGGAGGTCCTGAGGCCTGACGTCGAGGGGGCACAGTCACTGTCATCGTCACTATAATCGTCACTATCATGGTCACTGTCACCGTCACTGTCATGGTCACTGTCATGGTCACTGTCACCGTCACTGTCATGGTCACTGTCATCGTCAGTAGTGGATTCGTACTCAGAATCCTCACAGTCAGAAGAGGTGCTGTCATCGTCATAGTCTTCATCATCCCCCTCATCGTCAGAGAAGAGAGGAGGAATTCTCTGGCCATCACGTACCATACCTACCTCATACTCACCTTCCTTTTCCTCACCAGAGGAAATGGCGATCGGGGGGTCCTCTTCATCATCGTCGTACAAATCATTGTATAATGACAATAAAACTGTTTTACCTTTGTCGACGTCGATGATCCCGGTGACTGCAGGGAGGCCGTCGCCTGCAGGATGCACACGGAGGTTGTTCTCACCACCTGAGAGGAACAAAGTTTATGGAAATGTCAGATTTTAATTCACAACAAATTTATGGGATTAAATATGCAACAATCCAAGTAAAAGAAAAGAAAACAAAAGAAAACAAAAAAACAATTTACACATATACTACCTCCTGCTTTAACACACGTGTCTCTAAACATCTCACACACAAGAGGCTCTAATAAATCTGTTAAAATGTGCAGTTCTGCTTCTGTTGTTCTGAACTGAATGACAATATTTTTCTGATGCATTCACGGGACACTTACTGATCACAATTGTTTACTGTAGTTAATCACTCGGAAAAACTTGTAAATGTGCACTTCACCCTTTTCACCATGACAGAAATTCTGACAGTAAAATTATAAGTCAGTTTATTTAACAAGAAGGGGTGACCTCGATCACGCGCCTCGGCTGGGACTAAATATAGAAACATCCTACAACACACATTTCATGATATTAACGTCACATACGTCATCGCGCACAGTGAACCATGGGTACCACAGTGTTTGAATCATGCGGAACATCCATGACAACAACTGGGCTACTACAAATAAAGCACAGCAGCACAAGTTCAAGTTATAAAGGTACCCGTATGTCATGAACAGTTCAGGCTAAAGGTCCAAAAGCAGTCCGACATTTTTCAGCTTCATTGTTCAGAATCAAAACAAACGAATCAAAGAATCTGCTGCTGTAAAAGGCATCTGTACTTTCCGACGTCATGACGTTCGGAGCAACAGTTAAAGGTTCCATCGTCTCCATGGAGCTCAAGAAAAAAAAACATTTTTAGCATCTTATGAACTTTGGGCCTGGCCGACATCTTGTTTTCATCATTTCCATCCAAATTTTAGACAATTTGCCGCCCTGACACCGAAACAATGTGTTTTCAAACCATTACACAGATTGTTACACAATTCTCCCGGGATATTTAAGAGATTTTGTCCATCAGATAATAGTTTTACACGAAGAAAGAAGGAAAGTTAGCTTGAAAGTTTGCTTTTGCTAACGTGTTGAATCTTTTTCCAACGGGCCTATTGACATGAAGTGAACTGTGAATTCATAAACACCAATTTCTCTATTGTGAAAGTCTTTAGGAGAACACATCAATAAATCGTACACAAGGAAAATATCAGCCTTTAATCAATAAAAAGGAGTCTTACCAGCGTGGTCATGGTCCACCTGAGGGGCGTCTCCCAGCTGCGGTCGCTCCATCGCGGTGTTCAGTCGCTCGTCGGGTTTCAGCCAAAAATCAGAAGATGCAGCAGATTTGCTTTGCAAAAAGTTTTCCAAAAAAGTCGCTTCAGTTCGCTTAGAGAAGTTTTCTTTCACGGGTTGGGTTTGCAGCAGGTCAACAGGTCGTCTCGTGCCAAAAGCCAAGTGAAAAGGGGGAGATGAGAAGCTCGCGGGCCCTATTTATAACTTCACGAGCTCCATTCGTTCTGTTTCCATGGCATTTAATAAGGATCCTGCGCGTGAGCGAGTGAGACGCACAGTTTCAACTTTGTATTTAAATTTCTCCATCTGTAAAGTAGCCTATTTATTATTATTGAGGTTTTTAATCTATTTGAATGTTATTAACATGAGGCTATATTTCTGCATTTGTTTCATTATAGTAGAGCTGCTAACATGAAAAACATGCTGACACGCCCAAATATAAATGTAAATATTATTGATTGATTGAAATCTTTATTACGAAAGAGAGTAAGTAAACAAACAAAAAGAAAAACAACCAACTTGTCAACACTAAGAAAGAGAAGGAAGAGATTAAAGAAACTAAGTGATGATATCTATCTATCGATCTATATGGACATTTTAAATATTGATTTGAGTGACGAGAAGTGGGATTAAAGTCCTGCCTGGTTCCCCATGTGGCCTCATTTAACAGGAAATGACATGATCGTGTTTTCATGGAGCTTTTCATGAAGTAACAGCACAAGTGCATATAGAGGCACCTCGGACAGAGGATGAGTCGAGTTTCACTTTCAGACAACATTTATGAACAAGCTTAAACTTCATATTAGACGCAGGGCAGATTTAATTGAACACTGGACACGTGATTTTAGATATTAAATGTGTCTTGTTGACAAAACGTGCAGTTCACTTAATTTGTCAAGATCAATACTTTGTCAAAATGTGATGCAGAAAGACTTGACTGACAGACGCCCTATTTGATGGAGATTTCAGGGGCAACCAGCCCTGCTTTGATGTCTATAAGACAGCGGTGAAATCAGAAACTTTACATTCGAACTATCCAGTTATGATCATTTGTAGCATATTAAGAAGTGTTTATTCCAATAATGAAAGGTGGATTAACCATTACTTTACTCGCAGAGATTGCTACAGTAATACTTTTGAGTATATTTGTGTGGTCATGATTGCAAAAAACATGAAAAATCTGATAAAGTCTGAAATTTGTGGACAGTTCCACCACATAGTTATTAAAAAATAAGTAATAAAGTGTAACAAAGGTCAGGATTCAGTATCTTTGAGGTTCACAAAACAGGTCTCACTGCACCACAAACTGATTACAGGTCTTGGGAAAAAATATACATATATCATTATTATGAAAAATTTCATCAGCATCAGTTCAAAAATAGAATGTTTTATGTATGACTTAATCAACTGAATGAAAATTTCACAACAACCATCAGTTTGCAAAATACAAGTGAAATGAACAATATTGAACTACAGGTTTTTTTAAACATGAATTTGACAGTCTGGTGGGTATGATTTTTTTTTTTTTTTAACTTTCTTTCCAACAGTCATTCATAACTTTGTTATGATGCAGACTAAAGTGAAGGAGTGAACAGTTATTGTTGTTGAGACGACATGAAATCCCTAAAATCTGCTCGTATCTATTAAGCTCCACTTGAACTTTGTGTCTCTGACCACAGGCATGCTGGTCTTAACAGCTCGTCAACTGTTGTGACAGAAAAAAATGAAGCCATGAAAAAGAGGAACTTTTTTCCTCTGTGTTTTTTTTTTTTTTTTCAAATGCATGGCAGCACACAAAATGTAACTTTGGAGTAAGAAAAAATTAAAGCACCTTGACCTGCTCACTAAAAGTAAAAACTGAATGAATATATACACACACCATGTTTGAGAGCTGTTTAAATGAATTGAGCAAACAGTAAAGACAGAGCCCTCCCTCTCTTTTTCATCCACAGAGAAGTTGCAGAGGCCAACTTGACCCTGCATGAAATGCACTGCAGCCGCTTCCTGTGTGTGTGAGGACACAGTTCCCAGAGAGCAACTGGAGCAGCACAGAGAGGAACAGCACACCTGTGTTTGTTTGCAGGTGAGATGCTCCAAGTTTCAGTTCAGTTTCAGTTTATTTTATTTGTAAAAGGACAGAACACATTAATCAACATTACTGTAAATGTGCCAGTTTGAGCCAGTTGGCTAATTCGCAGCTGCAGTCCTTTGGCAAGATGTTATGAAACCAGAGACCTGAAACAGAAGCATTCAAAGTAAAATACAGTATTTACAGGACAGGACAGCGTAATAATACATGATACAATATACAATACAACAGTAAAATACAGCATGAACTAATTAGGAGTGATGACATTTTTGTTTTTTTAAAGCCAGGTCTTGAGATTTTTTGTAAAGGTGTGGTAGGTGACACAGTAAGTGTGAGCAGAAGATGCAGCGTTGCTGCCTTGCAGATCATGAGGTAAGTCCAGTGGAACAGGTGGTGTCGTGTGTCTGGACAAAAGTGATAATATAGTATTTTACAGTACAGAAAACATCACATATACTATTCATACATGAGACGTGGCCTTTTTTAGCTGATCTATCGCTGCTCATTCAACCTGTGCTGGACTCCTCATGTCAATCAGCTGTCACTCTGTCTGTTAAAATCCAGTGTGTGATGGGAAAACGTCACATTTCCACACAGTCACACAAAGTAAAGTCATGAGAAAGTAAAGTGTGCAGCATCCTTCTCATAACCCAGCGCACCACGGAGTCTCTCCTCCTGCAGCTGCTGACAGCCTGTCACAGCAGAGCCGGTCCTAGACATCTGGGGCCCTGGGTGAGATTAGGATTTGGAGCCCCCAAACTGCTCCTTGCATCAGTTAAACCACCATTACATGTTGTCAGTTGGATTTTTGTTACTGTGACATAGGGGTGTGCCATATTGTACCTTTTATAATAATCCCAGGATAATTTCTGATCCCGGGGCAAAAACTAATATCGTGATAAGGTTCTTTTTTTTATTTAGAGGAAAAGATCTCTCCGGATACGTTTAAAAAAAAAAAAAAGCATATTTTCCCCCAACTCTTTATCTAGATCCCGGACGGATCAAACGGTAACGAACGCAAGGACAGTGACCAACGAGATGAGAATTCTTCGGAAGTGCGGGTGTGGATGGGAAAAAACAACAACACTCAGGGGCCTTCGAATCCACATGGGAAGGATGAAGTGTGGTGGTGGCAGCCATAAGCAACCTTGCACTGCTCACAGAGCAGGTCAGACAAATGGGATCCAAGGCCGGGTCGAAAACCACAGTGCCATCGGGCCCAATGTTGCAGAGGCAGGGCAGCAGGAAACGAGGGAGAAGGAAGAAAGGGATGCTGAAGACCCCCAAAGTGTAAGCCCAGAAGCACCCCGAAGCAACCCAAGAGCGGATCCAAGCCATGGAGCCAGGAACCTAAAGAGCCCAGGAAGGAGAAACAGGATCAAGTGGCCAAAGTCCAACGAGGCTGAGGAGTGGAGAAAGCTGGATGAACACCTGAGCGAACAGCTGCAGAGAACCCTACGAGGCCCAGTTGAAGCCAAACTAAACCTGCTTGGCGAAATCCTATACGACGAATGCAGTGGCAGGTACGGCGAGGTGACCATCAAGAAAGCAGTAGTCAGAGCAAAGGGGAG
>JAPXVT010000003.1:7238894-7250426 GCA_029823135.1 Acanthurus reversus | reverse complement strand
ATTCAATTTATTTTATTTCTCCCAGGCCATATCATGCTTCCTCTGGTACACACGTTATGTCTTATGTGGTATGGATGGATGTATGTCAGCGGTGGACTGTGGAAACTGAATTGCCCTTCGGGGATTAATAAAGTTTTCTGAATCTAATAGGGATGCACAATATTATTGGCACGTTATCGATATCGGCCGAAATTGGCTTTAAAATTAAATATTGTGCCTGCATTTGCTGGTGGGCCAACATGGTAAGATGCAAAATAATACTGTATGTAAATTCCACTACAGCAGAGACTTGACGATCTCTGCAATCAGGTGTGGGGAAAAATTATACATATATATTAGTAATGGTATCAATTATCGTCCAAATGAGTTGTAAAATATTGACATATCAGATCACCAAAAAATAAATTAATTAAATAATGATAATAATAATTTAAAAAATCCAATACTGACCATGCCTAATTATTAGTAATGTAGATTTAATGATTAAGTGGGTAAAGGCAAGTATTAAAACAAGCGGAACTGTCTAATAAGTCGAGAGATAACATTACTTTACTGAAACGCAGCCTTTAAAATCAGGGAAAATCACAATTTAATCTATATCACAATATCATTAAACCCTGATAACGATCTAATATTTTTAGATCGCCAGCCCTTGTTAGCTTAACCCTGCTTGGGTTGGAATAATGAAGCAAAGCTGCGTAAAATATTAAACGATGACAGAAAAATGATAAAATTGGACTCATAAGAGCACACATTAAGTTTTATCAGGAAGATGACATGGGACTTGAAAAATAAGGAGTCCTGTTTGTGTCACTCACCTGGCGTGTCCTCGTAACGACCTGTGTACTTGAAGAAAGCGTAGGAGCCGATCATGGTCCAGATGCCCACAGCGTAAACTGCAGACACTCTGGTGTTCCACTTAACCAGATCTTTCAACGTCATCACTGCAAGCTGCGCTGCTGACCACGTTTGTCTCTTCACACAAAGGCGCGTCGGTCAGACCTGCATAGCTGTTAGCTAGCTAATACAACCTGTGCGCCGCCATGACAGTTTTTTTTCTTCTTCTTCTCTGGATTTTAACGGCGGTTTGCATCCAGGATGTCGCACTACCGCCATCTACTGGGCCAACACAACTCCTACAGAAGCCAGGCCGTCAGTCAGATTCTGCCATTGATAAAAAACAGAGGGAAAGACACTAAAATAAAATAGGAAAATAAATTAAGGGCAAGGGCTTTTCTTTTAAATCATATTCTACAATTGTATTCCCAAGTTTCATTGCATTCTTTTTTGTCACGAGATTATGAGCTTTCAAAAAACAAAAACAAAAAAAAAAGAGAAGAAATTCGTTACAAAATACAAAATCGAGATTTCACCTTCATTTACTGTAATTTGTGGATATGAAATTTTATACTTATAATATTATAAATGAGGAAGTCATCTTCTTTTATGTCCATTGAAAGTCTAAATATAACATCCTTTTGTGAGAAGCCCTGCAGATCAAAAAATCTTTGAGTGAAACCAGTCATGTATATCACGCCAAAGGGTTTTAGAATATGCATTCAAAAAATAAATGATCTGTGGTTTCACATTCATCACAAAATATACAATTATTAGTTTCAATTTCAAGTCGCTGTCACAAATAAACTGGATGGGTATACACCACTTAAGGTTTTAAGATGGAGCTCTTTTGCTTTTGGAGTAAATTTTTAATATGTGGTTTGTAACAGGGTAATAACATTTTCAGGGTGAAAATGTGAAATTGAAGATATCAAGGGGTGTTTAAACATATTTCTAATGGTTTTGTTTTGAATTTTGACCTCATCAAAGTTACAGCCACCAACTAGAAGTTGTGGGAGATGAGGGCTGATACTGATAGGAGTAAGATTAGTTAAAATACCTTTTATTGAGTTCAAGACAGATGTGGGGATGGCTTTAGTGATAGATTTAAATGTAGTACAGTGCAAACTAAGTCATATTTAAGGCAAAAGTTCTCATATGATAACAAATCACCACTGCTATCAGCTAAGTGAATCACAGAGCGGATATCTTTTTCCATTTAGTTCTTGTTGTACAACAACTTGTTTATGACTGTGATATTGTGATTATTCCATATTGGTCTATTGTGCAGAGTAAAATTGTGAATGCATTAACTAACACATGCTCCGTAGTTTCTTGTTTTTGGCAATTATTACACAACCCCGTTGGCTGTTTCCCTACGATGCACAGTGCACTATTCAGATTAGTGTAAAGTATTCTCAGTCTGGTGATATCTCCTCTTTCCTACATCCTCATCCTCTCCTCACAGTACCAACTCTGTTCTGATTGCTGTAGAAGTACCTTCCCTGTGTCTCTTGATGCCACTTTTTATTGATTTTTTTCCACACCACACTCTTTCCTTCTGCTCTTGATAGTTTATTTACTGTGTCCACATTTTCTCTCCTCACAGCTTGCTTGACTAGCTTGTCCACCCCCTCTTTCCCAATAATCCCTATATGAGCAGGAATTCGCTTAAATATAATATGAATGCCTTGCCTTCTCATTTCTGCATGTGCTGTCATGACTTCATAAATTAAATCCTGTCAGCTACTAGATATGCCTGATCTGAGACTGTGCAGGGCAGATACAGAATCACAAACTAGGACTTTGTTTGGTTCGTATATTCATTCATTCATTCATTCATTCATTGGACGAATGAACAAATAAATGAATGCACATTTGCAACCTGGGATTACAATACAGTGTTCTCCTTCTTCTTCTTGGTATTTCATGTGGTTGGTAAACAAGGTTTTGGTGCATCACCACCAACTGGTGTGGAGTGTGGATCAGGAACATCGAATGTTATATGAATGTTAAGTTTGGCTATATTCTCTCAGTCAAATTCGTTCTCCTAATATATTAAAGCAAAAATTTACAACCAAGGTGCGAAATACAGGGGGTCACAGGGGTTTTGAGACCCCCTAACTGAGAGGTCAGACCCCTTGAAAGTCTCAACTGCAAAATTCTGGGAGGTCTCAAGAAAAAGCTTTTTAAAAAAGGACTTTTCACTTGCAGTTGTCAATAAAAATGTCTTTAAAAGGCATATGTTGTCCAGAATTCATTATTTAATTTAAATAGTAACACTTATATTCATGAATATGAATACGTTGTTGTGGTGTTGCCTCGGTTACCTGGTTGTTTCTGGTAATGCTGCTTTCCATTAGGTGGCACTGCTGCAAAAGTTTGCACTCTCCACATTCCACCTGTCTGCAAAGTAGTGGATTTTTTTCTGTTTCAATATTGGCTCACTCATAGACTAAGTGTAGCAAAATGAAAACAAAGCTCCTCACTAACCAGCTTTGGATTTACTTCTAAAAAGCTTAACCAAGGAACCAAAATGTAGGGGAGGACGCTGGTTTGGCTGCAGCAGCTAACCTTTGTGAAAATCTGTAGCCTACTATTTGTAAGACTTCAGTTTAACACTGTAGCACTTGTTAGGGGGAGACCCCTGGGGCCTAACCTGGGGCCACCGGGCTTTTACACTATACACTGTTTACAACACTTGTCTATAAAATGTCTTTGTAAATTATCCCATCCAGCTTCATCTTAATTTCTTTCAGTCAGTCTCAGTTCCCTTCTGTCAACCTCATATCATTTACAGTGAATTATAACATGCTCTACTGTTTCCTGAAAACAAAAAACACAGTTTCCTGCAGGATGTGTTCCAATTTAAATAACATGCCATTTAACCCTGTGTGCCCAAAACATACTCTTGATATTATTGTTTCCTCTTCCCTTGTTCTTCCAACACTTTTCTCTCCATCCACTTTCAACTTAATGTTGTAGAACTACCTTGTTCTCTCCTCCTTCCACTGTTTTTGCCACCTTTCCTCCATTTTATGTTTGATAGAGGTCTTGATTTTCATTTTACTGTATGGTAGCTACTGTAATGGCAATGCTATTTTTCTGTGTGGCTTCTTTTGCACATCTGTCTGCAGTCTCAGTGCCTTGTATCCCAGTATGTGCTGGTATCCATATAAATATTACTGTCAGTCCCATCATTTGTAATCTGTACATTCAGTTTCTATCAAGATGTGCGGTCAACTGTCTGAGTAGTTGTGTTAAATACTGATTAAGGTTGAACTGGAGTCTGAACCTATTTTTGCTCTTTATGATCTCACACCTTCAGTGCATTGTAATGCTAGTAAGACTGCCTTCATTTCTCCTGTGTGTTCTGATAAACCATCATTAAGTCATTTACTGCTCTTGATGTTGAATTCTGAAACTCTCAATACCACGCTTATTTTATTTATAAGGTTCTTTGATGTGTCTGTATAAATTTGAACAAGTCTGTAGTAGTTATTTCTAATGTGTCTGTATGGTTTGGTAATGTAAAATTTGCTTATTATTTTCTTTTATTTCAAATAATGTTAAAGGTGGAGTCAGTAGGAGTTTCTACAAAAATAAGATATAGACTTATACTAAACTAATGCTGCTCAATCATCACTTCTGGGCCTCTCTAAATGTGTGGCAGTGACTGTGTACAGAGCCAATTTGCCCTCTGCCTGTATTTTGATGTTTTGCTTGTTTCAGGTGCTGCTCAGGACGAGTCTGAGTTGGGAGGGGCTGCATTTCCCCCGGCCAACAACAGCTTAGGAGAGGTTGAGAGTACAGCTACTGGCGCTGTTCAGGGAGTGAATTTCTGTCGGCCCTGAGGATGTGTAACGTGTCACTCCCACTGCCACACACACCTGCATAGCAGAGGTGGCAAAAGTACACACAATTGTTGTGTAAAAAAATAAAAAGAAAGACTGGTAAAAGTAGAAGTACTGACTCAACACCTTTAATCAAGTAAAAGTAATAAAGTACAGGTTCTGATATTCAAAGTATCAAGGTAAAAAGATTTGCTCTGAAGGACACTTCTAGAGGCCATTTCTGTGCAAAGCTAATTGAACGTGTCATATTAATATAATGCACTAATAATATTTAAAGGTAGAATCAGCAGGATTTGTCTGAGCTGTTCCTAAACGCACCAGAAAATGAGTTGATTGTTGAGTGTCATTCCCAGAATGTCAAATAGCAACATTTTGGGTTTTTAAGGCATCCTGAGCACAGCCACAAAGGCAAAACCATTATATTTTATTAAGATCACCTTATGTCTGTCCTGTGACAATCACATATCTCTAAAAAAAAAAAAAATTAGATGTTCAGGAGCACAGGAAAACAACCCTGCTTTCAGCTTTAATATCCCAGCTGATCCAAGACACTTTTTTAAAAAAGTTCAAGTTTGCCCTTTATTAAGAATACTCCAAATCAGATTTTGGAGCAACCATTCACCAAATATGTGGAAAAGAAAACAATAGACAAATAAAGACAACTTGCAAACACTGTTAATACATTTGAATTCAGTTATCTGGACTTGTGGATGTAATATAATTACAAGAGCTGAACAAAACAAATTCAACAGTACAAACAAGCATCAAAGACGAATGCAGATGGTCACTGGCAATTCAGCTCAGGATTAATAATCCAATGCCAGATCCTCAACATCTCCTGTGGCGTTCGGCTGTGAACCAGTATCAAGCTCCTGTAGACGCAGGGGTTGTCCCTGTCCTTTTTATTAATGTCAAAAGTCCTGAAGCCGCTATGCTTCTCAGGAGCCAGGCCCAGCTTTTTTAGACACATCCCTGTGTAGACATCGTCAATGGGATACAAGACTACCTGTTTGGATATGTTGTAAAGGCGTAGCGCCAGTTCCCCAGAGTACAGATACCCTCCGCCTCCTGCATAAGGGGGGTACGGCCCAACAAACACACTCTGTGGGATAAAGTACTTGAGTTTCTGGTCTCGGTGTGGTCCGGCATTACTGATGACATCACCTATAAACAAATCCTTGGCCTTGTTCTCTGAAAGACCTTTCAGGAGCTCAATAACTTGTAAAGTGTTGACAAAGACATCATCATCACCCTTGAGGATGTACTGGGTGTGGGGACAGTTTTGGCTAAACCACTCCAGGAAGAGGACCTCTTTCAGGGTGAGGTTGAAGAAGGTGTCCCTGTAGTCCCACTGGAGGAGGTCTTTATAAAGCTTCTCCTCGTGGGCCAGCAGCTTCTGCAGGTCTGGGAAGTGGTCCACGGACAAAGTGTTTCCTAGCAGGAACACCGTTGCCACTGTCCGATTGGCGAAGACGCCCGCATGTCCCCATGATTCACGAATTGCCTGCCTCCGATCAAAATGTGGAATAAGTGACTTGACCACCAGCAGCAGGAAGGGTTTTTCATCACAGATATGCGGCTGATCTATAAGCATTGGGTACGTCCTGCACCGCATGTACAAAAGAAAATCCTGGTAGCGCTGTGGCAGCAAGTTGTAGTCTGAGATTTGCAGGGGTACTCTGTAGTCAGGTTCACAAGGGTTGAGTGGACCAGTGTCATTCAGTAAATCTGACAGCTCAATTGGAGAGCCATTGGAGAGCACAGAGTTGACAATGGGGTTGTTAATGAAGTCCAGGAGCTGCTGTTCCTTGTTCCAGAAGGATTTGCTCAGCGGCTCTTGGCGCCAAAACTTCTTGGATGGGATTTTAACCTTCTGGTCACCACTTTTGCCATGCCCGAAGTTCCATGACACGCCCATTAGAAAGCAGATGAAGATGTTGAGCATCATTGCTACGCAGAACAAACTGATTTTTCTGCGGGGCACAGGCATGTTGGCTCCACTCTGCATCTACACAAAGTACAAATAAAATAAATAAAATCACTAAAAATCAACAAATAAACATGTTTAAAATTTGCAATATCATGGCCTCAGCAGGGAGACTTACAACAGGGCCAGAATATTAAGGATCATTTGGAAACATATTGTGACTCTGCAGCCTTTAGTAAGAATAAGACTTGAAGAATCTGGTACAGCAGCTCAGTGGGAAGCTTGATTTCCCTGTGTTTGGCTTTAGAGCTTAGACTTGCTGCATACAAGGCTGCATTTTTTTTTCTCTAATCCTGCAAAAATAGGCCCATGAACATTTCTCCTCATCCTCTCCTTACTGCCTCCTCTCTCTCTTCAACAATGACACACTGGCATCACATGTGTCCAATTCAGCCATGCACATGACACCAGTTTACTGGCAGCTGTCTTTGTCGTTGTGTAATTACTCACTGCACACAGAGACATGTGCAAACACATATTAACAGCCTTGTTTTTCAGGATAAGGCTGATACAGCGGCACAAAAAAAAAAAGTTATTTCATTCGTAGTAAAAATGCATGTAGAAAAAAATTCACTGTTACCAGATATACCGCTTGGTGTCACTGCTGTCACGTACTGTGGCACTACTTAGTAACATACCTATTTGATTAAGATAAATCAGCTGTCTATCCATTTTCAAGAAGCTAAAAACAAAAAGCAAATACAGCTAAGCTTTGCGAGTTCTGGCAGAAAAAAGTTCATCACACCACTCCACTTGAAATAATCCAAAGAATGGGTTTAGGATGCAAACTGCTTCTCACAGGTGCTGCAAGCAACTTTTAACTAAATCTAATGCAATACAGGGTGTTGGTTTCCCTATAGTTTGCAATCAAACAAAAGCAGACATCTGTATACATTAAAGAAGCACTTCAAGTACAAAAATGCTAAAATGACCAATGTACTGTATAAACTGATTAACTGTGGATAAACATTGCAACAGTCCTGCAGCAAATCCTCACTACATTATGTTGAGTTTGTGTTAAAACTTATTACAGAGTTGTTTATTCAACTTTATGATTAAATTGATGTGGTTAATCTGCAAGTTTTATTTATATTTTAACGATATAAAGCAACAAAGCAGACTGAATTTGCCTGTAGGGTTCAAGTGCAATTTGCAAACGTGTCTCTAAAAATGAACTGTGTAGCTTCAGAGGAGGGGAAGTTATTTACATTTGCTCCTGAGCCTGCAGGAATCTGATAAAACATATTTACATGTAATTCTTCCATCAGGCTCCTGGAATCCTAAAAAGAGAAAACCGATTTATCACCCAGCTCTGGGTGGGTTGTTTTTTGTTTTTTTTTTTCCTACCATTTCTCCCTCACATATTACCTGTAATGTTGTGGAGATGACTTGTCAGTGGAGTCCGGCGGACACACAGACGTCTGCAGGCCTCATACAGGTGAGCTGAATGGTGGAGCGGGTTATCTTCAGGAAGAACCAGGTTGTTGTATCTGGAGCCATCTGGAGGAAACCACGATGACAAATTAACCATAAAGAAAGTCAAGAGACTGATCTGAAAAATCTCTCACAAGCACTGGAACTAGTTTGAATCTTGGTTGCTTTAGGTTATAGATCACAAACATTAGTTCAGAGAGGCTACCATCAAAGATGATGAGCCCCAGACCTTTTCTTTATATGCATTTAGACTGATTCCCTCATGTTTAATGTTTTCTGCAGTAGCAACATATGCAAAATAACTGAGAAAATCTTTCTTGGGCTTTTTGTTCGCTGATCCCTTTTTAATGACTTTTGTTTCGGCTGCTGATCTTCCCCACTCGCTTCATGTACAGCTTTAGTCGTAGTTTGGCTTTCATACTACCTCAGCTTGATACCTTTTTCACCTCAGCTATGCACTCACTGTATTTGACACAAATCATTTATAAATATGCTAAAAGTAAGCAGAAAACTGATATAATACATTTCTGGTTGCCCATTTGAGGCGGCAAATCGAAATCCATTTTTCCTTTGAAGACTGGAGCACCTGTAGTCGAACAGTGAAGTGTACTCCAGTAAAATTACATTTTTTACACCGAACTATTAAAACAAACTGTGCCAAGTAACAAAGATCATTCAGTAAGAGTGTATAAGTATAATATGGAAAGTATACAAGTGAGATTCTTCTATATAAAAGTATGATGATTAAAATAGACCAAAAATATACAGATATATAATTAGATTATAACTATTCCTGTAATAATTTGTTAATCTCATTAATCTTGCATCTGATAAGCAACTACTAATTACTTTATACTCTGCTGGGAAGCTTTTGAATTGTTTAACTAAGTCTTATCTCAAATGATGCACAGCTTAAAAAAATGTTTCTGTCTTTGAAAAATGTGTGAGAACCAAAGTATAAGTCAAGATTCGTGTCAAATACATTTTATTTTCAACCAACGTGATATTGTTTTCAACAATGCATCAGCCTGTTGCCCGTCACGTCCTGTGATCAAACCTAAGCCACAATCCACAATTTGTAAAGGTTTCAGACGGTGACCCTACCTTACAGAGGGGTTGTGATTGTGTTACAGTGACAAATTACCACACAAACAATTAGGGTGGTTTAAAAAATCATTTTGAATCTTTATAATGACAGACTGAAGTTTTCTCACACTTCATCTGTTTATGAATTGGACATTGTCAAACAGTTGCATCTTTTAGGCTTTTAAACCATTTTTGTTCAGATTCTGGCTGTGGTAGTTGCACAAGAACATTCTTGCAATCTTAATCTGTGATTCCTCACTGTGATTCCGCACCAAGTGCTGATTGTCTCACATCTCAAGTAAGATACACATCTCACCTCCATTTGTCATTACACATTCATAAATGTACCAAAATATTATATAATGATATAAATACTGATACAATGCCTTGAAATAACAAGTAAACCAATGCACATACAAACACTCAAACACATCAATCAAAAACTTGTGTAACTTATATATTTCAAATGAAGTGCTGCTGATCTTTCAGCAGGATACATGTCAATGATGGCAAAGTGCAAAGACAGCAAAATCAGTAATGCACCAAAAAGCAGCATCTAATAAACATATTCACTGTGTTCTGTGACAAAGCAGCTCCAACATGGCCATGTGGCTATAAAGGGGAAAATGCTTTTCTGTTGACAAAGTTTTGCAGCGAGTTCTGCTCTAAAGCCCCAGTGTTTGCACTCGTGTAGCAACTGATGTGCTAACTGGATTAAGAAAAGCTTCATATAACATTGGATCAAGACAAAAGGCAACTACACGTAACATTTCTTAAGAAAATACTTCTGCTTTTCTTCCATTTATTAATAAAGGCCTCTTATTCAAACTTTACTGTAACTAGAAATAGTTGTGAACACTTTGATCATGACAACTGTCTTATTATGAAGACATTGGCACCACATAGAAGGCAACAACATTGGCTTGAAAAACATGATTGCACTGAGATACCATCAATTATGTGCTGAATGGCAGGAAATACCAACACTGTTAATCAATGCATGCAGCTTCCACAAATGCTGTAGATAGAGGTGGAGGAGAGTTAGCTGGAACACACTTGTTCACTATCAAATATACAGCAGCCTATCCTTCTCTCCTCTTGATTATGATGTGATGTGTGCAGTCATTATGATATCTCCTTTGCCAGCTCAACATTCTCCTTGGTAATCATGCTGGGCTCTCCTTTCTGCATTAGGTTGTCTCCCTCCATTGAAGCCTCGCTGGCAGGCCTGGCTGGCTGCTCCTCCAGTTGCTCCAGTTCTTCCAGTATGGTCTGAACACGACGTACTCCATCCCGTCTCGCCTGCCGTACATCTGCACGACCTTCTGGGTCAACCGAGTCCAGTGCTAAGAGCTCTTTGGTCAGCAGCTCCTCCAGTAACAAGTATTTCTTATCATTCTTCTTCCCATCAAAACATTTCACCTCCTGCTCCAGTTTAGCAACCCGGTCGACTATCTGCTGTACTTTAGTCAAGCCTGGGTGCATCGGGCACTGAGCAGCCTGTTCAGCCTCTACCTTTACAGGCGGGACCTCTGGTGGTGCAGCTGTCATTTCCTGGGCCTCTTGTTTTTGAGGTATTTGAACTGTGATGTCTGCAGTATGTTGCTGTGGTTGCTCTGGTTTCTGGGGCTGCTGGAACTGTTGCTGCGTCTGCATTGACTGTTCAGGATGCTGAGGCTGTGGCGATGGCTGAGGTGGTGCCTGCTGAAACTGTTGTGCTTGCTGAAACTGATGTGGCTGCTGGAACTGCTGAGGTTGCTGTGGTGGAGGCTGTTGGAACTGTTGAGGTTGTTGAGGCTTTGGGACATCAGCTTCTGTGTGCAATGGAGGGGGGAATTGCGTGTTCTCAGGTTTCTGCTGAGGGCTTTGTTGTTCCTGCTCAATTTTCTGAGGCGGTTCTCTTATGGGGACTTGCTGTTGAACCTTGAAATTTAAACGGAAGTAATTAGAATCTTGTGATATCTAGGTCAACACATACTAACATGAAAAATTTCTCACATCAAGAAAAATCCAAGTAAACACACAAAACTACCTGTGGTCTTTCTCCCAACACCTGCGTTATAATAGGTGATTGGCTTTTAATATGAGGTGGGAGGTGAATAGTATCGCGATGCTGGGGAAGCAGAATCGGAGAAGCCCTTTCCCGTGGGGGCTGAACCGCAGCAGGGTAGCCAGGCCATTCATCTGTCTGAATACGATGGAAGGGCTGCTGATGCTCGGGGTAGGGGACGCGCTGAGAGTAAACAGAGGGATTTAACTGAGCCTGTGTTTGTGTTTGACCTCCTCCGCCCTCATGGATCACCGGGATGGGGATGTAACCTGCTTGAAGACTAG
>JAPXVT010000003.1:7151469-7163915 GCA_029823135.1 Acanthurus reversus | reverse complement strand
TATTTAGGAAGCAGGTTGTAATCTCCTGCCTTACAAACTACTAACAAAAAAGGAATTTCTCAGTGTGACCAAAGCAAATATTTGCTTTTTTAAAGAAATGTGATAAGGTCAGGGTGAAGCCTCTGAAGCAGTATTTTCTATGAAGTATTTTGCTTTAACTTGCCCCTGAAACCTGGCCCCTCTTAGCTTTCACAAGTGATTTTATTTTATTTTATTAGGACCCCCATTTGCTGATGCAGTGCACATCAGCTATTCTTTCTGGGGTCCACATAAAACATGTAACAATAAGAATAAACAATCAGAACATGAACAATGACAAAGACTTAAAAACAAGAAGTATCAACAATTAGTATGAGCAAAATACAGTATAAAAAAGAAATACAAAGACATTGAAAATAATAATAAAGTCAGCAGTCTGTTTGCAGATCATTTTGCAGTTGTGTGGGAAGTGGGATTTGAGCACAATATTACTTTTTTGGGGGAAAAAAAACTTTGCAACATCCCTGAAACAGCATCTGAGTGTGGGGGTGGGACGAATATTGTGACCAAAATAACTGCAAAACATGATATTATCACGATAATTAAAAGAAAAATCTAATTAAAAAAAAAAGTAATTTAATGTCATTTTGTATTTTGTGTGTTATATTAAAAATCGATAACATATTGATGAAAAAAGTGAAAATATTGTATGTATATATACACATAAAAATTAAGAAAACATTAAGAAACGTAAAAAGTAGAATGGCAATGAATCATCCTGTAATCCTGATGAAAAAAATTAGATAAAGTAATGATAAATTCTGAGGTATGCCTGCAGAAATAGAACAATACTGCATAAGTTTACTCTGTTCTGTAAAGTCTAACTTGCATTGTAGCGTGGACTGTTCATTCTAGCACAAATAGTGAGGAATACATTGGGTCAAAACAGACACTTCAGTTCACAATTATGACAATTATGTGATTAACTGAAATTCACAATGATTAAATTATTGAATGTTTCTATCACAATTAACGATGAAAACGATAATTGTCTCATTCTTATCTGAGTTAAGTGGATTTTTTACACCAAATCACATTAAAGTTGATTTAGCAAAACTATTACAATACATTCAGCGTTAAGCATTTTCCTCTGCTTCAACAGGTTTTACTTTAATGTGCTGAAGAGAAAAAACGTTTCTGAAGACTCAAATTTACAATCTTACACAGTGAAAAACAAATGATCTGCGTCCGATGATTCACTAAAATTAGTTTATTTGAAAGACAATGAGAACCATTTCCAAGATCCACAGACGGAAACGAAAAGCAAGCCTGAGCATCTATTTACACTTAAAACAGTGTAAGACTTTGTATCAAATACTCTATTCAAGTGAATCATTTAACAAAAATGCATCTGTGACAAAAGCTACTGTACACTGACCACTATCCAAAGACAGAAAACATTTACATCATGAACAGGCTATACATGTTAGGAACGGTTAATGCACAAGAACGCCAAAATCAGGCCAAACAACATTTGCATATCAAATCTATTGTCAAATTCATGAAACATCAGGCTCAGGATATTTACAGTGAGGGAGGATTTCGCTAGGTTGTAAAACTGAAACAAACGTCGTGTTTGTCTACGTTTTATGGCAAACAGTGTGATGTTCTACTTAGCCATTCCTGCTAGTGCACGGCCAAAACAGTCAAGTGTTCCAAACCCAATTTTTAAAAAGGACATTGTGGAAGATAAATAAAACAAAATGCGATAATTTGTTAAGCTTTTGACATATACTCAACTGAAAACAGTACATAGACATTTGATGTTTGACAACATCAACTTAATTGATTTTAGTTAATTCATGCTTATTCTGGATTTGATGCCAGCAACACATTTCAAACTATTTCAGGAAGGGGCACCAAAAGACTGAAGGTCATGGAATGCTCCGAAAACACCTGGAACATTCCACAGGTAAACGGGTTCATTGGTTACAGGTGAGAGTATCATGATTGGGGTGGAACTGGGCATCCTCAAAAGGCTTGTTGTTGGTAAACACAGTTCTGTTCAACTGATTGCATTCTGTTTTTATTTACATTTTACAGCATCCTACATTTTTTGGGTATCTGGGTTAATTTAAATTTAGTACAGAGTGCATTAGTCCCGCCCCTTTCAGTTGAACCAATGGGACCTCAATTTAGAAAAAAACATACAAGACAATTTTTTTGATTTGTACTCTTAGATTTGTGCCATCAATTAAAAATGTTTGTTACAATTTTGCAAATCAGGAGTCGGAATTTGCGTAAATATGGTAAAATACCACTTACTTTTATGTGAAATCGCTCAGTGAAATACTCGTTTCCCACAATAAACATCACCAACACTAACATGGATTTAACCTTTGCACATTTAACTTTATTTTTCCAAAACAAGGCTGTGTTAAAGTGTTAAAAGAGGTGAAAACCTCTATTTTCTCCACTGGCTACTGTATTTTTTTTTTCTAAAATAAAGTCCCATGGTTGTCTACCAGAGGGAGGCGGGACTTGTGCACTCTACTTGACTCGAGCTTAACAAACAACCAGGTTAACTGAAGGTCAAACTTGTTAGTATAAAAAAAGAAATGGCTCAGTGACTCAGACAGCATACGTCATTAACAATGACAGCTTGAATTAAACGCATTACACATTAAAGAAAAACAAACAAGTGCTGCAAATGCTCTTTGGCGTAACAGGAAATACAATCCGGTTTACCAACACAGTAAAGGCAACATGAAGAGTTTCATAGTTGAGGTTAATGACTGAGTTCTCCTTGCTCTCATTACTGTCTCACACTCATTTGTGTTGAGTGAAGCCGCTGGGTTACAGACACGGTGGGTGAAACTGAGGGGTTTGTAGTAATATCACATGGACAGTATTATTAGCAGCAATAGAAAGTCTTGATTAGCCCAGTCTATTAAAAAAGACACTTCCATGTTAAAGGTTAGGAATGAAACATCCATCATCAGCCTATCCTTTGTCAGGACATCCAATCAGAACAGACACCATGAAGGCACTCTTCAAAGGAGGAGAACGTGAAGAAAACCATCTCAGCACACAACGGCAGCAGCTTCCCACAAATACTGAAGCTGGACGCATCGTCACCACAGAGGAAGCACCATAATGGAAGTCTGTGTGCTTTTTCTTTCAGTGCAGCGAGATTAAGCTTCTGCACAGCATCACGTCCTCTTTGTAGCTCACAGTGTTTTTATTTTTACCTTGAGTTGAGGAAGATGAAACTGACACTTTAGGTGTTTTCGGACCAAACAGTTCTAGGATCTAGGAACTGTTTAAGAGGAACTGTCCACTGGGGACTTCCTAGGGAACTGAACCTCTTTAAGTTTTTTTTTCTATTGACATTCGCAATGTCAATAGGAACCCCCTACGTAAGCTACATAAACTGGCCAACAAATGCTATACTCACATCACCTCCACACAACTTGCAACATAACTTTACAACAACAAATAAAGGCTAACCTTGCTGCATTACCGCTCCAGTATGTGGCGATAATGTACCATGAACCTCGTGCTGAATGCCATAAAATCTCAGGTTCTTATTTTGTGTCATCTTGTTAATACAGCTGTCGGGTTTTTTTTAAAAACAGCAGTTGCTGCCACTGGCTCCTGAGTTCAACCAATCACTTACTTCACTATAGTTCCTCATGTGCTGCAAAACTCTGAAGCTGAAGGTAAAAAAGCTCCTCAAAGCATAGTTCTAAGAACTAAAACAGTTCACGGTTCCTGCAGTTTCAGATGTAATCAAAGGGTAGGTTCTTAGAAATAAGTTCCTTAAACTATGATATGGTTCCTGTGGTCCGAAAACACCTACTGTCAACATTGTAACTAAAGTTGTCAGCAAACGTGGGATAAAGATGTGGGAGGCACAGTAATAATCCTGCATGAGTCTGCTGATGGAGGCTATGGCTTCAGGAGTCCTCGCTGGCCCGCTTGCGAGACTGGTCTCCTCTGAAGAACAAAAGCACATCTCATCAGTGACTTCAACTGAAACGCAACACAAAGCAGTATTTATGTTGATACTGTGAAGTCTCAGAATACTGACCGTGGAAATCCATTCATGGAGAGCTCCATCTGTAACTTCTGGTCATGAGCTGCGTAGTCAGGCAGCAGAGACTCCACAGCAGGGGGGTTTATTTGGGGAATAAACCCAGAGAAGAGAGCCGGGGCTAACTGGGCCCACTCTGAAAAAGAAAGGCGAACATTTAGGAAATGCTTGGTGCAAAAGCATTTTTAAAAATTCTGATTTATCTTTTGTAGTGCAGGCAGACAATTTCATTAGCTTGCAGCAGAGATGCTGAAACATATTACAAGTAAGACCTTTCTGGCAGCACAACAGGCAATAAATAACGTGGCTCACCTGGTCGAAGGCTGTAGAGGCCTTTCACCACACTCGCCATTGTAGACGGCTGCACTTGAAATGGCATGGAATGAGCTTTGATGAGAAGAGCTGAAAAAAAACAAACTCGTCTGTAATTGTCTGTAGGTGAAGTTTCCTTTGTCCTGAATCAAACTTGTGCTTTCCAGGATAAGAAACCAAATAAATAAATAAAATAATGGTAATGGGCAGAGACAAAAATCTGTCTTGCATTTGGACAAAGGAGGAACTCTCGTTGCAGGTTCATTTCTTACATGCAGAGGCAACTTTCAAGTGTCACGACAGCCATCAGGGCTTTAAATGAAGATAAACTCACGCATCAGTGTGTTCACATGTTTCTCTGCAACATGATCAGCAAACAGCTTCATCAGATCTTCTCTCAGGTCTCTGTTCAGTTTTGACTCGATGTAGAACTTGTTCTGTAAACATTCAAAATAAAAAAAAGCCTGCATGAAATTAAATGCAAGTGACCATCTAGCACAAGGCCGTACTTGGTGTGCATGAAATGTGCTGGAGGTTTCACTTTAAAGTCCAAGTTCTATGTTTTCGTGAATAGAGCTGTACCGAATAGTTAGAGGCTTCGAAGCTTCATCATAGCACCCTGACATTTGATTTCCGAATCCACAGTGGATGAGAATTGTGTGGGTTTGATGAGGGACAGAAACTGACCAGAGTTGGGTATAAACTGATGCTTCTGAAGAACTAAAACATTAGATCCTGCCCTGATCTGAAGCCATTTAAAGGCTGGGGGAGAACTAGAGTTTATCTTTTATTTTTTTTACACTTTTGAGATCAAAAAGAAAATCTGAATGATCCAGTGGCCAACTTGTGAATGTAACACAAGGCAATAATTCACATTAATAGAAGCTTCAAATGTCAAAAAATAACATTTGGTACAGACCTAGCCTTTAAAACAGCTATTAAAGGGAAACGATGCCTACCAAGTACATGAATACAGGAACTATACATTGAAGAGAGGCTGTGTATTGCGTCAGTGCAATATTGAAGTTCTCAATGAAGTTCTCAGGCGGGATGGCCTGCAAAACAATAACACAAGTGTGGGTCAACTTTGTGGTTCCTGTTTATAACACTAATCATTTGCCTGTGTGTGGGTTTGCTTACTTGTAGATGGTTGGAAACCTCTTGTAGATGACTTGTTATTTTTACCGTCAAATCATTGTAGAGCAGCTCAGAGTGCTGCTGACAAACACACTTGTAGACGTAGCTAGAGAGCAAAGGAGAAACTATGAAGCAAAGCATTTTACATAAAAAAGTGTCTTTTTTCCACCGTCTCTTGGCCTGCGTTGTCTTACCTGTATATTTGTGCATAAGAAACAGAGATGTGGTCTGTGGGGTTCTGAATCAGCAGACGGTCAATTGCCTTCTCCAGGTTAGGCCAGTGGTTTTTCCGGTAGTCTTCCACAGCCATTGCATTCAGAACTGAGTAGAACAGAGGAAACCGGTTTGGTATGAAATAACCTGTTATAAAGGAATGACAGCTGTCGCCATGCTACCAAGAGCATTAAATGTGTGTCCACTCGGTAAACGTTACACATTTGTACACAGCAGCGGCCAAGCTGCTAACTCAAGTAACTACTTGGAGGCAGGCCCTGCTGTCACAGGGTTTGCTTTAAATGAACTTACGGAACTTGGAAGTAGAATCGAGGGTGAATTTTCCCTCGGCAGCGCCTGTCTGGGCCGTGCAGTCTGACTCGCTTACTTCGCTGCTCTCACTGCCTGAATCCGAATCCATGAACTTTGACCCTCCGGAGCTACCGGACCACACTTTTCCTCGTCGAGTTCCCGGTTCTCCTCCCGGCACCGGCTCACAGACGGTCTGCGGGACCGTTGCTGCATCCGACACCTGGCTACTAAGATAAGTGCAGACTTTAGCGTTACTGCTGCCGCTCGCACAATAGTTGTGGTTATGGTCGTCTTTAATGTTTAAACTATCATCTTCCATGGCCTCCATATTCTCAACCGTTAACGCTACTCTACAACGAAGCGAGGCGCCCTAACATAAACATTTCAAACAACAAATAACAATAAAGACAGAAACTGTCAGGCGTCTTTGGTGGTGTTCATCTCGGATTTGCTGTTGTTGACTGATGTTTTACGACACTTGGTATCGATTAACGACAAAAGCACGCCGTATCACTTGACAGCACAGAGAAAACAGGGAATTGTAGTTCCACCGACCCTGGCCAGACAAAGAAGTTTCCAGGCCTTAGTATGAACGTTAAACGTTATCAAGCCTGACCACGTATGGTCACCCAAATACTAAATATGAAGGAATAACCGTTAACATATTTAGTACCTTGATATCACGGTTAACTTACATTCCAGGTAGAAACCTTAATATCGACCTACGCATGCGCATATGAGGAACGCCTAGTCGAAACAAATGGTTTTACTTCCAGTAATGTAATGTATTACACACTTTTCTCAAAAGCTCATCACTTTAAATCCCGGCATAATGTACTCTATGGCCGCTCTAGAGACGCTTTTCTCATGTTGTAACATGTTGTACAAACGTAACCGTCGTCCCTCGAAGAAAACTCTAAAACTCCTCTCAGTGGAAGAGGAACTACCAAACTGAGTTAGAAGCGCTAGGTGGCGCCCTCTCCCAGTCTGCACCGTCACGTTAAAGCTTTTCTCATAAGCACCTGGTGAGATTGTAGCAAACAACAGCAATGATTGTTTAGTGTTGTTTTTGTTTTTTACTCATAACCCCTGAAAAGGTACAAAACATTGTTTATCTTTAACCGCAGACAAAACATTAACATGGAAATAGCGTGTCCATTATGTTGGTGTAGACATTTATCCATCACATCGGCTTAGGTATGTCTCTCAACCAACACTGGATCTTAACAGGCAGCAGACCCCCTCTGTATAATAAGGAAAACAACCAGTTCAACTTTGTGTTTTATGAAAAGTGACATGGGCCAAAAAACTGGTTTTATATAACAGAAAAAAAGTGCCATTTTTCAATGTGAACTCATTGAATATATTCCTAAGGCTTAATATTACAACTTCATTTAGATTTATACAGAGAAAAACTTTCATCTACTCATTAAGGAGCATGTCTCACATCAGAGTATAAAAATAAGAGGCTTGACCATAAAAAGTAGCTGCCACATGTCAGAGGGAACACCTTGTCCATAATAACTATATTTTTTCAAGAATTAAATGACAGGTTAAACATACAAAGCTTATGACAACATGGGAGCGTGTTGATCAAGTGTTCTTTGGTCTAAAATTAAAGAATATCGTTCCTTATTTCTAGCATTTACCCTTGTGAACGGGCAGAACTTTTTTTTATATTGCATGTAAACCATCTGAACATTTTTGTATGTGTCTGAAACTCATAGTACCCACTATTTAGCAGGCAGTAGGCTTACATATTTACACATTTCCAACAGTGATGAACCAAATCTAAACACATCATTAAACCACAGCTGACACATTATGAACTGTGACATCTGATGTCCTTGCTTGTAATGACTGCAATTTAGGAATTAAAGCTTAATCTAATGTTGCATTCTTAGTACGTCGCAGAAGATGACAGCTTTAGCTACATTTCCTAAAAAAGTGAACGCAAAATGAGATGAGCACATGGAAAGAAGTCCTTACAGAACTACTGCATTCTATTTAGTAAGTAGTATACAGTATGAGGTTTCAGACACAATGCATGTGACCAAACTCGGCACAGAGAAGAAAAACAAAGGAAAAAATAAAACTTGCTGCATATTCACACAAAGTTGTCAGGCAATTTTCAACTTTATGAAAAAACAATAGTAAGATTGATGAGTCAAAAATATACGAAAACACATATATATAAAAAAGACAATTAGTGCTTTGTCGACTGGGTACTTTACATTTAAAGGTCTGTGGTGCTCGGAGTCTTTTCAGTATCGTGTGTCTGCGAACTTGATGTGGCCTCGTTAGCTAAACTGTGTTGTATTGTGTCTCTGAGGCATGTTTCTCCATCCGCTGCTTGTGCGCCGGCCTCCTCCAGCTCGCTATCTTCTTCCACCCCATCTGCACTGCATTCAGACTCGTCGCTGTCACTCCCACAGGAGCTCGATGTCTCATCTTCAGAATCGGAATAAACCTCAGCTCCATGGAAGATATAGTGATTTGGTGCTTGAAACAGGTACTGGCCTGCTGTGGGAAACAACACAAAGAGTTTAAAGAGCTGAACTCAAGTCTGGAGAAAATACACTCCTATCTATCGATGTGCTTGTCTTTGCACATCTAATTATTTAATTAGCATCTATTTGCCTGCTGTATGAGGAAAGAAAAACTTTTTTATAACAGTCTTACACTGATTCCTGACTAGATGCGATGTAGTGAGTGACCTCTAACGGATAAAACGCAACACATTGTCCAGACTGACTGAGCGATGTCAGCGTCAATTTCAACCAAACAAAAAATACGCCAGAGATGGATCAAGTGCGCCAAACTTTGCTCAAATGGAGCCAAGGTGAGTGATATTTCCAGCAAGCGACACGTCACTGCGGCTGTTCGCTGTCTCACAGTGCAGGTTAGGACATCCTCATTGAAAAAGACAAAAGCGATCAGCTGTTTGCTCGCTCGTTCACTTGCATCGTGTCTAGTTAGGAATCGGTATGACTTTCAGATACCTCAAAATGTATATGTTAAATAATTTGTCATAAACCGTGGTTCTCATCGTCTAAAGCTTACTATCAAGGCGTTTGCTGATTGGACTCCTGTTGATTCGACTCATCCAGCATCTTCTACGAAATTCAAGGTTGGCGGTTTGGCTCTTTACGTCAGTGGCTCCCTCTTTCGGTGCGTCTTCTGCAGGTAACTCTGAAGGCTCGGTCTTCTCTTCACTGGTACACTGAGCATTTGGACAAGCTTCTGGAAGTCTAACATTATTAACAGCAGTCTCTGTGACATTCAGACTTTCTGTCTCCTCTGAAGGCGTAGTTACTGAGTCTGTACTGTGCTGCTTCTGCTCCTCCTGAGCTGCAGGGCTGGAAGCAGGCAAGGCCTCGCTTGGTGGCTGCTCTGGTAACCGAGGGGGTTTCTCTGTAATCTCAGTGAGTCTTACAGTGTTGTAGCAGAGCTGCTCAAAGTCTCCACCCAACCGATGACAGAGCTCGTTGACAATGACATCACAGTCCCCGAGAAGCTCCACGTCAAAGTTGAGGTGAGGCAGCTGCTCCCTATTGATCAGGACCTGAGGCACTTCATGAGGAATGGAGTCTGGATGGGATGAAGAGAAAACAGTAAAAAATTGTATGGAAGAATTAACTCAAAGAACAGTAAAACAAAACATTGGTTATTGCATGCATCTCACAGGAAAACACACAAACAAACAAACAAACATACTTGGGATGAGGGCAACTGGTCGGACTTTTAGTGAAGAGCCAATGACAATCAAGAGGTCCACCTCATCTTTATCCTGCTTCATGGCTCTGTGAAACATTTCTGGAAGGTTCTCTCCAAAGAAGACGATGTCAGGTTTCATGATTGCCAGGGGAATATCTGGACACCGTGGACAACGAGGGACAACCTGAAGGACACATTTATGTCATTAGAATTATAACAAAATATTGTGGTAAAAGTATCACATGATGCAGAATTTTATCTTTCTTTGTGTAAGGGTTGCATGTCTATATATCCACAATGTCGTCAAAAAAGGGACTGTACAACTCTGATTTCCCATCTCACATTGATGGATGGTGCAAAATTTTGGAGATAGATATTCAAGGAAGGTGTTTCAATTTATTCTCTCTGCCTTGGGGTATCATTACAGACAGTGTGCTGAAGGTAGAAATCACATTTCACAAACACATTTCTAGTTTCGGCACACTTCATTCTCTGGTGAATGTCTCTCTGCTTTGAGTGCGTTTGTGAATCCAACAGACACACAGACCTGCAGCGTATGACAGAGATGAGACAGCAATGTGACCTGGTCATAATGTTTTTCTAAAGTTCTGACCTCGCGCTGTCATTGGCTTAGTGGCTCCACGCCACTGCCCAAAGGCTGACACCCAGACACACCCCGAACACAGCAAAATAACACAATGAGAGAATACAGGAAGGAAGAGAGTATCTCTGCAGATGCAGACACTGCCTCACACTTCTGGTGGGTCATAACTGACGATCCACAAGGATAACTTTTTGTAAGAACATGCACTGTTTATTTGAGGAATTTTCTGTATATTATGCCATTTCAGATGTTAATGACCTAAAAAATACTCAAATTACAAAATAAAAGAAAAAAGAAACAAACACCTCATTATCCCTCACATCTATTCAAGGAAATAGTTTTGGTGTTGAATAAAACAAAAGATAGAAGGATTAGAAGGACAGGCATCTCCTGTTGCTAATTTGGATGAACGAATATGCCAAAAGCATTATTAAGATATATACAAATCTGTAGTAGAGCTGCAACAATGAACAGAATAATCAATTAACTGATCAATAGAAAACGAATCATCGACTATTTGACAATCGATTAAGCGTTTCAGTCATTTTTCAAATATAGAAGTGATAAGAACTGCTGGTTTAGCCTCTTACATGTGAGGGTTTGCTGTTTTTCTGTGTCATTTGTGATAATAAATAAGGAGTTTATGTGTTTTGGGTTGTTTTTGGACAAAAGAAGCAATTTAAGGGCGTCACACTGGGCACAGAGAAATTCAGATGAGCATTTTTCACACTTTTTTGACATTTCATGGAATAAATGACTTACTTTGAAAATAATTGACACATTAATCAATAATCAAAATAACCATTAGTTGCAGCCGTAACTCAATCATACTTGATTGTGTTCACGTATGAAGCTCTGTGACAGCATCATTGGGCATCTTGGGCAATGTATTATGATAGCAACATGTCAGAGTTTCTCTGTTATTCCCACCACAACTCATCAAACTACTCAGTGACCTCTGAGACCGCTAACATCAGAAGAGAACTGTTTCATCCTAGGATAAAGGTGATCACTCAGAATAACTATGGATTGATTTGCAGTGACCCCTCCTTTTATTGGCCAGGTAGACTCAAACCACGTCATCTGAAACTGTCACCCACAGCAGAACAGAGCCCAGGGGTCCGCTCTCTGTAGGGGTCAAGTATTCAGGCCTGTATCAGTATCTTATGGACAACACACGTAGCCTCACTCCCTGAGGAGGGAGAAGGCTGTATCACTTTTTTACCTTTGGTTTTTGCAACACTGAGCTCCTACAGAGCATTCATCTTTGCAATAAAGGGTTTATGCACTGCAACTCTCCTTTAAGATCCTTCTCTATAAGCAATGGACTCCTCTTGCTGAGACAGTCTGATCACGTCCTGCACTGACATTCTCAAACAACAGAGTTGCTCTTCTGTTTTTCTGCATGTATCACACTGATGCACAATCGCAGCACTCATTTAAAACCACACTGTTTGACCCAGTGTCCTCATGATTTTCCTCAAACTTGTTGCATGCCTGTCTCTTAAAGTGATATTTCACCGCAAAACTATTTTTCATCTATCAGTTACTCACCCTCAGATGTCTTAAATTGTAGAATATATTTTTTCCGCCGGTGTTCCTCCACGGTAAACAGATTTTTTCCAAAATTGCAAGCCACTCACTTTGGCTGCTTTTGCTGGCAGTCTATGGAGAGACAGTTTCAAAACACCAAAACCATCCAAAAGCATCCATCCAAAAATCTCAAAGGCTTCATGTGGTAAAATCCAAGTCGTCTGTATCGTGTCGTAGGCTCAACGCTTCCAGAACACTGTTATTTCGGCTAAAAGGCTCCTAAATCGAACATGTCCACCACAAGGCGGCCTGGCACATGCTCAGCCAAGCATGTGCATTAGAAGTTCTTAAGCTTAAATAACAGTGAAACAACCGTGTTCTGTAAGTGTTGAGCCTTTAACAAAGAAGACTTGGATTATACCACACGAAGCGTGTGAGGTATTTGGATGGACGTTTTTAGATGGTTTTGATTTTCTGAAACGGTACCATCTGTGGCGCAATCGGGGGGGGGGGGGGGGGTTTCTCCCCCTGCTGCCCTAATAA
>JAPXVT010000003.1:7013009-7024207 GCA_029823135.1 Acanthurus reversus | reverse complement strand
TAACTGTACCGGTGCTTCCTTAAAGGATCATTCTAGATTATTAAAATTTGAGGTAGATTTGGCCGTCATTCCTTTCAGTTATAATAACTTTGTTCAGCAAGCCGACTGTGGAGATCTGGGAGTGTGGTTACATTACTGAAGAGGAATCCAACAGCTCAAGAACTGTAAGGATTCAGAAGATAAAACAAGTTTGAAGCAAACCATCAGGTTAGCTAAACTGCTTTGAAAGAGGAAAAAAAGGGTAAACAGACAGATTATTATCTAAACTGTCCATTGTTCACATCAATCACAGTTAAAGGCTGACTGTCTGCTTCAACTTTGACCTGTACTTACCTTGGGTGTGCACTGTGTTTTTCTGCAACATTCCATGTACGCTTACCTTTGATTTTATCCCTAAATGAATGGGGTTAGGCACAGTAATCTGGCTAAACTCTTTATTTGTTTACGACCTGTCTGTTAGTCTGACTGCTCATTTCATGCACATTTAGACTTGTCACCTTTTTTTCCCTGACACTTACTTTAGTGATTATAACATTCTCATAAGCTGCAAAAAGTTGACCCAAGTCACAATAAACTAGATTTTTCCTCCAACTGTGAGTGCTGGTGAAGCTATGTGCAACATATGGTCAGTTTTAGCTGCCACTGTCTTAAAAATCAGCCCAGAAACGAAATGACGGCAGAATATAATTTTAAAAAATCATATCAGCAGTAAACAATGCATCTCCTCCTGTTCTCTCCTGCAGCTTTGATTCCTCGTGTTTTTCTCTCTCGGGCTTTATTTGTGTGGTTGCTGAGTGAAAGCCACCACAGTGGCAGAGAGGCCCAGAATAGCCGAGGGTGGGGAAGGCCAGCGGGACTTGCATGTGGGCTGCTGAGCTGTGCGCCCTGTAGTGTCTCTAAACCATCCGCTGGCCTGTGGAATGGAGGCTGCTTCCTCATGCATGCCAGTGGTCAGAGTCAGGCCTACACACCCTCAACTATTTCTGTCCTCTTTATTTTGCCGCTCTCGCTTTCCCTTTGACATACTACAGCTGCCTTTTGGAGTTAAAAATTTTTTGGAAGTGATGTGGAAGTTTACAAGAAGATGAAAGGAGGGAATTGAGTTTAAGAGAGAAAATAGCTAAATTCAATTATTCCCACCTGATCATTCTTGACAAACGCACAAAAAAATCTATTTCCACTCCACTATTTACACTATTTCCATTCTATATTTAATTCTGAGCAGAATGACTTTTAGTTTAAACATGTTTGACTTATTTCCTCCACACACTAGCTGTTTTGAACCACGCTCATCGTATATTTGGCTGCTTTGTTGTAACATAAAACTAGTGACGCAAGAACATTTATATATTTTTTTCCCCAGTGCCATAAACTGCTGCGTGGAAGGAAATGTTTAAATCTACATGGAAGAAATGAGATATGCAATGAGGTAAATGCGTGATGCTATTTCTGTATTTAAAAAAATGCAAGCACAAACCCCGCTGGGGTCGTTAGTCAGAGTGTCAGTCATCAGAGTGAAATGCACTTTTTATGATAACACCAACATTCCTGGGCTGTTAGTGTTGCTGATCACACTATTATGCAGGGCTAATTGCATCTAATTTAATGACTAATGCATGTTAAGCTACCTCCAGGCACGGCAGTATAATCTGAAAGAAATGTGAAATATTCCTTTTGTTCGGTATCTGAATGTGCGAGTGAACTGCCCCGCTGGGAATTATAAATTCAAAACAATGTAATGACGGGCGCTTGGGGAATTCTTCATCTGCACAGAACATGGTATTGTTTAAAATTGGGCTTTGAGTTAACATTTGTCTGTCTGCAGCTTTCTTTGCTGACTTAAATGTGCAGTATTCAGCAACACAAAGGACCAAATAAGTGAAATATTGCTTGTGTGTCCAGTTGCATTCCAGAGAACTTGAAGAACAAACACACCGACAGTCATTGCAGAAGAATGCTTCCACTGAACTTTGTATAAAACCTAAACTGCTGCTACATCTCCCACTCAAATACTCTCACTCCCTCTTCTCCCTCTGGCTCTCCCACACTCACACTCACCATACTGGCCTGGAAACCTGCCAGCTAGGCCTACTGTGATTCTCTACAGTGCGTTACATACGTGACATACTGTTGAGGCCCGCTCTTTATGGTTTAGTGACCTAAATTGCCCACGCTGTCAAACTCAACACATTTCAACTGAGAGATGTAAAGAAATCCCCTCACCATCCATCCCTTCCTAATGCACCCCAGTCTTGTCTTCACATTTTAGCTCAGACACTTCTGTCTGTATCAGTGGCTGAAGGCTCTGATTGACGGCCAGCTTTGGCTCCACCAAGTAAGAGATAAGCAGGCCCATATGGGGCAGGTCGGCCGTGTCTGCCCACATGATTTAGCCCTGAGTCTGGGACAGTGGAGAGGACCAGCGCCGAGCTTGCACCCCCACCCTCAAATACATACCACATGGGAGAGGTGTAGATCACCCTTTGATCTGCCCCGTGGGGGTCTCAGGACATCCAGAGGGGCTCGTGTGTTTCTCCGTCCTTAGCCTCTGTGTGACCCAGCTACCGTGGGCAGAGAGGTTGGGATGGTTTACTGGGCAGTAAATTGTAATGGATAAAATATATGGCTGCTCTTTTTGCCACAGTAAGAAGCTGATGGGTTGATCTTGGACTCCAGCCTCATTATTTTACCGTTGTGGGCTCTTTCCATGACCCTGCTGACTGGTGAGGTTACTGCATTACGCTGCAATAAAATGTAGTAGGTTGAAAAATGGCTACTAATCATACACACAAGATGAGTGATGATTCAGTGATGGTAGCCGATGTTATCGTAGATGAATGAGTGTTTCTGTCTGACCTGGACGAATGGAAGATTAGTCAGAAAATAATCATCTGTAATTTTGCAGTGAACATGATGGATAACAAGAAAGAGTCTGTGAGGATAGAAAAGACGGAAGAAAAATGTGTTTTGATTATTATCAGCTTTCTTTGACATGTACCAGGTAGTTTGGGAGAGAGAACTAGGCCTTTGCCTTTATACAGTATAACACAACAAAAAGATCCCAAGTATGTGCCTGTGTATTTCACACACTACATCATTCAAACTTTTTTCTCTCTAAATTATTATTACACACAATAAAGTCAATATATTACAGAATCCTTACAGATAGACCATATTTTTTCAAGCACAACTGTCACATCTATCATTCCAGTCCATTCTAAATAGCTCCATTATAGCTCAGAAGAATTTACTTCTCCTTTACCTTTCAGTTTAACTGATGTTTAAGGAGTTCATGGCTAAAGTGCTGTATGCTACCGTTATGGTTTACAGTGATTTATGTTTTGTTTTTGCCTGTGAGGTACTCACATGGGAAGCAGGACAAAAAAAAAAACCTCAAAACTGTTTTCAAGTAGAGGTACAACTTCTCCAAAGGTAAAGTCAAGCAGAAGGAAAAAAAGCTTGGTGTCAAAACAAACAAAGTGTTTCAGCAAGATTAACGTACAAGTTGTCTTGTTTACAGACATGCTAGCGGCTCTGTGAAGCTATACTTAGACACAGCAGTGCTTTGAGCTAAATGCTAATGCCAGAATGCTAACATGCTTCAGTTTAATATGTTTATTATTTTTTTGTTTATCTTAGTATTATTTTTATATACAAACATTTCCCAATTAGCACTTAAAAAGGCCACATAAAGCTGGAGTAGGCAATTTATCTTTGGCATCATCAAGCAAAAATTCAGTAATAACCTTTCAGCATGCTGTCATTCAGGTGGTCTGAAAGAAAACTACACTTCCACACCTCTCCTTGGCTCTGTATTCAGGCTTTAGAAAATGAAGATTGTGACAGACACTTTCAGCCAATCACAGATCATTTCAGAGAATGTGTGTTCCAACTGGCTTCTCTGTGCTGTGCTTCTTCGCGACAGGCAAACTCACTGCCAGCTGATTGGCTGCTGAAACAAGTGACGTGCCTTATTTTCTAAAACTGGCCCCTGGTGACTTGACAAGCTGAGTTACAGATGACACCATCAGCCGGCTTGAGTCAAGCTGTGAGGGACCAGTTTACACCACTGCAACTTTCCCTGCAACCATTTTATCTCATTGTGAGTGTTTGGTGGAAATGAGACAACAAAAGAAATAAAAAGCAAGCTGGAGCAAAAACAGGGAAAGGAGGATGTAGCAGAGTTGTTTCCTTAGTCTCATGCTACAGCTAGCTTGATTTCCAGAAATTGCCTACCTCAGCTTTAAGGATGAAGGGAACGTTATCAGTTTGCATGTGTTTGGTCATTAACCAAAACTGGATAAATGGACTGTGGTTAGATAACCTAGGGAGTCAAATTTCTCTTGTTTCTGTTTTTGCTTTTTTTGCTTGTTTGTTTTTTGACAATCTTCATGTCCTGAGCAAAAAACAGATATTACTGAGCACGGAGAAGTTTTCCACTTTCAGCAAAATAAATTTAAAAACATCCTTGTTGTGTCAAAGAAATAAATAATCTGCATAAAACCCAAACAACTTCAAGTGAAGGAGTTGACTTTGAATTTATCAGTTGTAAAGATTCCAACCATATCCCTTTTCATGTTTTTGCAGTTCAGAATGATTCGTATTAGACTTCCATTAAGTGTCAAACTTCAGTTTTTTTAGCTACAAGAGGCTTTAGGGTTGGTAACATCTGTGCCTTGAGGGTTAGAACCTCCTCCGAGCACTTTTATTATCAACCTTTTAATCTGGATGATTGAATGCCAAGAGGCAACAGTAGATTTTAGTTCCAAAACCAGCCTGCTAATTTGTAACTGGAATGAGCTTTAAAGATAAATTAATCAGATAACTATCAGCTCAGCTTCCAATGACTGTCCTCTCCAAGGGTCTCTGTGATGATGCCACGCACGGTTTGTGTCCAAGCTATCAAATGCCATTCCTCTCACATGGTCAGCTCTTTTGTGGCCTCTTTGGACCTCTGTCTTTTGCACACGCTCAGTTTCACTGCACACGCTCGGTGTCTCGATACTTCTGTGCACGCTCACTGACTCTGAATACAATAAAGCCTGAGGTATCCCCGGTATTTGTCCAGCCCCCGCAGCAGCTCCCTCTGCCTTTGACACATGCTCAAGTTTCTGAGGAAAAGACCATTAACAACAGGCCTCCGCACAATACTTTCTGAGCTAATATCTATGTTTGAGTTGAGAAACACTGAATATTATACTGAGTGTGGCATGTATTGACATTAGATTAAGTGAATGGTCAGTTTGAGAAGTTGAACAGAGGCTGGGAGGTTTGCCAGGCTCAGTGGACTTTTAGTCAGACAGAGTAACTGAGGAGGTGTAGAGTTAAAATACCTGCAGCATTCCTCCAATCTGTGGACAGGTTTGTGCAGGTCACCAGTGTATTACTACTGTCAGCTTTTAAACTACAGTGTCAGCTTCTCAGTCACAGCAGACGGTAGTTGAGAAATTGCTTTACGCAACTTTGTTCTGGGGGTAACCATTTTAAAGACATGCCACCAAAATCAGGTTGTTTTGTTGTTTTTTTGAATAAAGGCCTATGCAATCAGCCGATAAAATTAATATACCTTCCATTAATTCTTTATCCTATTGACGATTTTTCCATTTTTCCCTCTCTCTCACTGCTTCTTCTTTTAGTGTCTCAGTCGCAGTGTGATGCTGCCCGTGCAGGGTGAGATTTACCCATTTTAGCTCAAGGGATCACTAGTAGCTCTGTTCAGAGGTTGTAAAGTTTTTTTTTTTTTTAATCTAATTTTTTAAGGACATGTTTAAAAGGCACCAATTTCACTTAAACTGCACTGATCAACATTTTGTGATAGGAGTGGCTCAAATGACTATAATGACTATAGATAATACAAAAGGGATGACTTGTAGTGACAGAGCCAGAAAGAATTATCATCCTGATCTGTGTAGTATTTGTCATATTTTAGCGAATTGTTTTGGTTTTACAGCTTGAATTTTTGTTTTCATCTCACCGAATTGGTTGGTCCTTTTAGGTCGTTTAGTGGTTATTGCAGGTTTTTGCTCCGTACCTTATTGCTGTTCACACCACAGGATTACAGACCTGGGAGCCTCTGATCCAACATCTACATCAAGATAAGTGTTGTAAAGCTCTCACACTGTAGACCACAACATCCTTTGGGCAGCTCTTTTCGAAACAGCCTTAAATCATAAGCAACTCCTGGCGTTTCGCAAGGGCTGAATTGGACCCAAGTCCTCCCAGCTACCCCGGTTTGTCAGGCCAGCACAAAGCAACTTTAAAATATTTACTTCCAGTTTGATACTGCGGTCATGCTGTCATTCCAAACAAAAATAAAGTGTGGAACTTTATATCTAGTTTGGAAAAATGTTCAGGAAAGATTATTTATGTCAAGCTAATGTGTAAACCACTATTCGGGATGTGTTTCCCTGCTTCTAAACAAAACTAATCTCATTATTTTACCACTTTGATGTGAATGTAAAAACATGCAGTAGGGGTCCATGAGTGTACAGTGTTTCCCTTCAATCAAGAGGTGAAATTGTACCATTCTCTCCAAAACACATGTCAACTCAAGAATTTTTATTGTAAGGTTAGCACTTGACTAAGAAGTTGTTTTGTGACAGAACTCCTACAGCATGTGGCCGCAATGTTTAGTGACGATTAGCAGAAGACTTTTTACATTACCAGTTACATTTTTCATTCTGTCTACCTTTGTAAAGGGTTATAAATAGTTTAAAAATTAGGTTATTACAATTAGGTTTTAAATACCTTATAAGTATTAATAAACAGTTATAAACAAGTTATGACAATTTCATACATTGATGCAGGCTCACTACTAAGCAAGATCAAATTACTGTTTCACTGCATCTATTCTGTTGCATTTTAGATCTGGCTAGTTCCTTAGCTTACTTTATCATGTCGTTTTATCAGTTAACATGTTCAGCTGTCTCACTTCATAGAATATTTGTTATCCACAAATAGAATTATGGTTGAAGGAAAGTGCCCTTTCTTATTAAAAAGGTAAATTAAGAAATTTCCCCAGTAAATACCCAACTTTACCACCATAAAGTTGTATATTATGATGCTTCATGTTGGTCGGTATCTTCTTTAGGACAGCATTCCAGATGTGGCACAGTTGGCAACCTTCCTTTACCTGGTGTACTACTCACTCATTTTTGGTCCCACTTTCAGATGTAAACCTTTCTTGGTATCTTTTGTTTACCAAGCTGAATGAGTTGCTGACATTTATGACTGGGATACTGGGCCTTATAACTTGTTCATAACCATTTATTAATGACTTATAAGGTCTTTATTACCTAATTTATAAACCATTTATAACCAATCATTATAACTTGTTTATAACTGTTTATTAATGACTTATAATGTATTTATGACCTACACAGTAACAACCTAATTTATGAATTAATTATAAGACTTTAGACTTTTAAAAAATGTGGTATTACATGATCTTTTAGGAAAAAAAGAGCAGTTAAGGACAGATTAATTATGTCCATTTAGTAGAGGAAGAAGTTTCCTGCTGAGTTGTATCATTGTTAAGAGAATGAAACTGTCAAAGTAAAACTGTTGAGATAAAAGTGCAGCATGGTGTCTGGGTATCTTCAGACATCCTGGCTCAAACTTTCCCGTGCCTCTCTGCCTTTCCGTGCTCAGCGCTGTTTTGGAACCATTCATAAGCTTTACTGTGGGATGCATGCCTTACATAGAGCTGCCATTAAAAATGAGCAACAATGCCCAAGAAAATCCTCAAGAATGTGTTTCTTTCTTTTTTTTCAAATTACACAATTAAGCAATTTTCTAAGAAGCATGAATGCAATCAACTTAATCAAAGTGTTTCTGAGTCGACAGCTGGAAACCGCCAACGCGACTAATGAACTGAGCTTTTGGAGATAATCTCTCCAGATGTTACAAAGCACATTTCTCGGCTGGAAATGAAACCACACATACTTCTAAATAAAGCTGGTGAAGAGTAGCCAACACACACTCAGTCTGATGATGTACAGTGCTGCGAAACTCTCCCAGAGGTCATAAATACTCATTATTATTATTGGCATTATCAGTTCAGTTCAATTAAATCAAAGGCATAACTTTCTGCTAGTGATTTAAAAATCCTCTCTTCTGTGGATGTTTCCAGTAATAACAAGTGTGATTTATTTACTGGACACATCAAATCTTTAACTGTCCGATATAAACAGAAACATTTCTTCAGCCCTGGAATGTTATTTACTGAGTAAACAGATAAGACACATGTATTCCCACTGGATATGCAAGCGGGCATGGAGCAAACAGGAAGTAATCATTTGATCAGATTGGAGGAAACCAGACAGTGATGGGCTACAGTTGACGTCATTCCCCTTCCAGTTGTCATGCAACAACCGTGTAATATACTCCAGGTTCAGAGGCAGAACTGAGCAGCTATTCACTCTATTTCTCATTTGTATCTCATGAGGAATGCTGCATATTTCTCCTCTTCCCCATGTGACCCGTAAGATACACAGTTGGAAAATTTACTATCTGGCTTGTTGCTCAGTAATTACATCTAAACAGCAGTTTACTCGTACCAACTAATACAAGAGAAAGCATTGAAAAAACACTGCTGTGTACATTCTTCAAATTTTAACACAGTGAAGCATGTTCAACACATTTTGAATAAGTAACCGACTCTGCCAGTGGCCAAAAAATACATCATAGATCTGCTGAGAACACTGTACATACAGCACATTGTGTCCCTCGTGCTATCTAAACATCTCCACCAGCACACATAAGACAACCATGACCAGTGTTGGTGCTAATATCCTCCTTCAAACCAGTGACGTGAACACAGCTCAGGTTCAGGCCTCCAGCTGGCCCCAGCTTCCCTCACGATACAGGCGAGGGCAGGCAGCCAATCCTCGTGGACGTAATAATGCTTTGGTTGTGGATGGAGCAAGTAGATAAAGGCGGGTGGAAATGAACTACCACAAGCTGATTGCAAGAGGGTGGCCTGTGGCACCGCTACTGGAATTCCAGTGGGAAGACTCACTCCTTACCAAATGATGTATCACTTGCTCCCTTTCCAAGGATATGAGCCAGACATCGACACACTAGTCTGGTGTGGATGTGGTCAGATACTCTACTGTTAAAGAGAGGGTTTGTCTCCTCAAGGCTAAGGAAAATTCTCCATCAGATACTCTTACACTATCATCAATCTGAGATGTTTAATGCATTCCAGAAGTGATTTTGCGATGAAGTGTAACATTAAGTTACATTTACTCGCATGTTTTCCCTCAAAGTTTGTCCTGTTTCCGTCTGCCAGAGAGCATGCCTCAATTTGATGCAATCAGTTGTGGTTTATACATGGACGTCACAGGCGTGCAGAAAGGCACAGCAGTGATGATGGCAAGCAATAACATTGAGGAGTGAGTGTTGGCAAGTTTTTTCCATTAAGAAAATAAAAGAATGCAGCATGACTGTGGCTACACTGCACTCTGGTCTTTTGGTTGGTATATGTACATTGTCTATGATGATTTGTTCCAGACACATTTTTGAAGTTGTTAATTTTCTGGTCTCTAAAGTCTAAAAGCTTTATTCTTCTGTGTTACATCTATACCGCTCCACAGGTCCCTTAGAAATGTTACTACAGGTTGTGACAATGCAGACTGCAACAACTGTGATTGCTTGGAGCCAAGATGCATTCCCAGGTTCATGTATCTCAACAAGCATAGAAAATTCAGCCACTCTCAGCCTCGGTCGTTTCAGTGGTTGCTCGCACCATCTCCTCCCAAGCCTCTTCTGTGTCGCAGTAATTTCAGAAAAAGCTGAAATAACATTGATTAGCTTTAACATGTTTGGCTCATTCTCATTCTTTTACAATTGTTTATTGCTGATTTGTTTTGTGTTGAATCTACACTCTATTCATGTGGTTGACCCTGTAATATACTTATGTGCCTAGTGGGTCTGCATTGTTCTGTAGTCTATTTACACAGCCAAATGCTAGTTACCTGTTGTGGTTTCTTTATTGAGCTTCTTGGTTTACTTCCTATGCATACTTAAAAAGGTTTAAGAAACAAGCAAAACAATGTTACCTCTGTTCGAGCGAATGTGATAGCTAACATTCAGATAACAATGATACAATGTTGGTGTCATGTCATTGTTCTGACACCCCATTATTCCGACCACTCAGCTGTCCGACATATGCACCACTGGTCCGACACCCCATTGGTCAGACAGTAGTTGCTACTGTCTGCCATTGGTCAGACAGTAGTTGCTAACCTTTAGAGCTAACCACTGTGAGCCATAAATCTAGAAGAATGAGCACAAAGACGCTAAAAAGCTCATAGAGCTCAAATGGACCACAAACGTCCAGTTATAATTCTGTGATTTTTTAATAAATAACCTTGCATATAGCCATTTAAGTCATTGTCAGTGCAACAATATTAATCAGTGCAGCATTAAATGATCAAAATGTGAGAGGCTCTAGGAAATGTCTAAAGAAGTTGGAATAATTTTACAGTAATTTGTAAAATTATCTGACGCTAGAAAAACAAAACATCTACAATGTCGTAATGTAAAAGTGTGTCATCAATTTTGGACATTTTACAAATAAACACAGCTTTTGGTTGTAGTTATAGTTTGATTGCACACCAAATAGAGGCATGATAATAACAATTAAAAATAAAAAAAGTTTTGTTTCTTTAAAAACGTCCTGAACCCACTAACAGCACTATTAGTTGATTTGCTGATAGATACCAGCATTTCAGATCTTGCTTGCTTGCAGTCCATTCTCCTGAAAGCCACCTTTGACCAAGTCTGTTCAGTTGCTAAAATAGGCACAGGAGCCAAGGTGCTAGCTCTGGTGTGTGGTCTGCTGTGAATCAGGATGGTGTATCGCCGGCGCTCACACACACAAAAATTTTGGGATACAGCCACAGAGTGAGACAGTGTTTAGACTACCCACAGTCCCCTCCTCCCCTTCACTCCGACGCACATCTCCTACACTCAGAACATTGGCCAGTGCCTTCAGGATCGGATCCCTCCCTGCTTGCTGCCTGTAGGGTCGGGAACATTGTGAAATGTTTCTGTCAAGATGAAAATAAATGTGCACCTGAGGACCTACAGCAAAATAGTGCAACCTTGAGAGTGAGCCCTAATAAGAATGCGGATGGAGCAGTCATAGACGAAGCTGTTAACATGTGGCGTCAAGTCTCCAGCTGGTAACAATG
>JAPXVT010000003.1:6747074-6757249 GCA_029823135.1 Acanthurus reversus | reverse complement strand
CCCAATCCTCTACATCCCTTCCTCTTGTCCAGGAGCTGCTGTGTGTCATATTAGGAAAGCTATTAAAGACGCTCTGGAAATAACTAACATTCCATAGGCAGATGGTAATACACTGCATCTGGAGGACCTGCGAAAATCTCTCGCCAGTTTCTCTCCCACTCTCATTTTTCAATATCCCTTTTTTTTTTTTAGCTTGCGAGGATTATTTTGAATAGGCTTGGCTCTACTAATATCCAAAGCCAGGAGGAAAAATGCAGCATCCTTTTAGGGGAATGAATGAGCTTACGGCGGCTAGAGGACGTCACCATGTAAGGGGAGGAGACATGTGGGATGAATTTCCTTTGAAGAATTCAACTCTCAATCTAATTTAAAACCTCAATACCCCCAAAATTTAAAGGAAATACTAAAAATATCCCGCTAATGTCTCTCTCTCTCAATATTAACATACAAGAGAGCTTGAACAGATGCCTGGTGACAGTGTTCTTAGCGCTAATAGCTTCATGGTTTAGAGCAAGTGCACAGCTGCATGTGTGTTTGAGTGTTTTCCTTCTGTCGTGTGGACTGTGTAACGACTGATTTACAGATGTGGGATTCACATCAAGGGGTCATCGGCCTCTCCTCTTGTTAAACGTCCTTCCAAGCTTGACTGAATGGAAGATAGCTGTCACTTTCCGCCCTGCTTGGCAGTAAACTGCCGGTGATGTGTGTCTGTACAGTTATGAAAGTGTTTGGGCTTGGGGATGACTCATATTGTGGGACAGGCTCGGACTCATTTGATACTCGGAGAGAACTGGCAAATTGGAGATGAAGTCGGGAAGGAGATGAACGAATTGTGCTCAATGCTCTTAAGTTTTCACAACTCCAATATTGTAGTGTAACTTTTCTTACTTTTTCTTATTCATCTTAGATTGTATTATTCTCTACATTATCATGCAACGCCTATCTGCAACATGATGTATTAGCAACTGTGTCTTTGAAGCTAGACGTCACATCGGGATCTTGCAGAATATCTTTGCCATATATCAATATAAATGCAATTTGGGGAGATAAGTCCATTTTTTCAAGAGCAAAGGATAGTTTTTTCTCTTGTCTTTCCCTCTTTTTTGGCATATTTTATCACATTCTTTCTCTGCATGATTTATTGCAGAAAAAACTGAGGAAACTGTCACTTCAGTGGCTTCTGTTTTGCTCATTTAGTGACTGAATGGTTATAGATGGAATGCTCGATAAACAGACATGCCATCAAGCCATATTGGCCATAGATTTGCTCCAAATGCTGCAATTTCCCTCAATTCTAAAAGAGCATTTTAGCGTCTTACAGCTTGAGGTTTTGGTTTTGTGGCCAACAAATTCAGGTATGGTTGACTCTTACTGCTCTCATCAGACTCATTTCCACACAGGCAGCAGTTTTCAGTGGCCAAGCACCCAAAAAAAGGACAAAGTTAGCAACTAGCTAATGATCATAGTGGTGCATTTAGCTGTGTAAGAGTCAAGACATTTCCCTTTAGGACTTTGTGGAGACTGAAACAGAGGTCAGAGGAAGGTAAATATTGTACTTGGATCCATCCTGTTCCTAGGAACATGCCTCCAAAAAAACGCTATTGTTGCGCTGTCTCTCCTGGTTGTGTAAAGAGGCAAAGGCTTGCTAACACATTCAGCACACATCCTTTAAAAGAAGATATTGCAAATGTTGTATTTAAAGATTGTTCTGATGCCCCCAAGTGCTCATCAAATCTGTTAATGCTGCTTTAAAATCCTGCCTGTGCTATCACAAAACAACATATTTTCTTGGCCAGCTCACTCTTTAAAAACAGTGTGAACAACAAACTCCGATCGCTGTGGTTGCTGTCACGACACGCACACCCTCTCCTATTGGCCAACACTGTTGTCACTGTTCTTGGCAATCAGCTTGAAATGTTAGAGACCTATTTCTGTCTCTGATTGGGGAAAGAAGGGGGAGGAGGAGGCGACACTCTCGGCCTGCGGAGTCTGAGCGCTGGGAGCTGTAAACTGCTACAAATGCTGATGCTCACGTCATACTGCGATTGTGTCAGACCTGTTTGAAGACTTCAAAAGGTTGTAACAGATGTGTGCTTTTGACTACAGCCAGTCTTTACCACCTTTTTTATGCTGTTATCAATATAAACGTACACGTAAATCAGAACTCTGCATTTTCACTGTAATCATATAACAGGAATGTAGCAAGGCTAAAATAAAGGCAGCGGAGAAGTGCTGCAGTGGCAACAATTGCAGTATTGCATCGCACTGCATATACATACCTTGATTTCTCTTTTAACCCTTGTGTAAAGGTTATATCCAGTGAGTGAATTCTTCAACTTGAGATGATTAGCGACGCTTGATTTCACCCCTCCTCTTATCTATCACTGACTACTGTACAATGGCTCCAAAACTCCAGGGCCCATGTTTGTTTTTTAGGGGAGCAGATGTTTGTGTCTCCCCTCATCCATCCCTTAAAGCCCCCTCTTTCTTCTTCTGCGTCTTTTTTTAAATTCCAATTCTGCCTCCAGACTTTTGGAGCAATCCGACATGTGTTTGCAACTAGAAAAGCATTACTTTGCTCTCTCGTTTGCTCCCATGTTTCCGTGATAGCAAATGGCTGATGTATTTCTCCGTCACTCTGGTCAGTGGGACCGAACACATCTGTGCCCTCGCCTATGTGAAATAAATCTGTTGACACATGTCTGTGGCTGAGCATGAAAAGATAAGCCTGGATTTAAATGTCACCATTAAAGCCAGAGAGACGCACATTGTGACTGTGCTCTCTCAGTTTATCGAGTCATCACGGGTTGGATTTCAGCAAAGTCAACACAACTTTCAGTTGATGGGGTAATGGAGAGAATGGGATAGCAAGACGGCACTTTGATATAGCAGTGAAAAGATGTTTGTGTAATACTAAGTGACTTATTGACCTCACAATATCAGTTCCACGGGGTATGTGGATATATAAAGTATCAGTTAGCATTGGGTACAAATGCAATACTTTCACTCAGGAGTGTATTTTTAGACTGTTACTCTGCGTTTGTGAATTAAAACATAATTGAGATATTAGCATTTTCTGAAAGTAGCTTTGCCTTAAACTCTGACACGTTGTATGTTGTTTTTATTCTATAGAAAGCACATAAGTCTGACTAATTATTTTCTTGCTGTGAGTTAGAAGGATACCACTCTCATGCCTGTGCGGTAAATATCAAGCTAACATCAGTAACAAGTTAGCCTAGCTTAGCACAAGGACTGAAAATAGCTAGCTATGACATGCTAATTAGTAAGCTTTAGAGGCGCTAGCGGATTTTGTTACCTTTGGACAGAGTCAAACCAGTTACTTACTGCTGTTTCCTGTCTTAATGCAAAGCAAACTCTTCCATTAATGTTTGTCTTCCATTTACTCTAGTATAGCCTAGCCTAATGTTATTTTTAGGTAGCAGTTTGCGGCTGCAGTTAGTGAGTTAATGTTTTTGTTTTTACACCAATTGGACAAATTGTCATCAGACTGCTGCTGAGGTGGCCTTTTCTCTCCCAGTGAGTCACAGTGCTGGCCTCCGTCAGGGGAAAGACTGTCCTGCATGAGGTCACTTGTTTGTCTGTACAAACCACACGGCACTCTGCCTATCGTTTGTCTGTAAACAGCGCTCTTTAAGCTGGAAAATGCTGTGGGTGTACGTACTCTGTTCCTCCCTGGACAGTACTGGGAGCTCAGCAACAAAGCCCTATAAATCTGAGGCACGAGCCACTGCAGATCTGCGCTCTCCTCCCGTGGCGTAAGCCTCTGCACTGCGCAAGACGGATGGAAAAAGACACATCCTCAGAACATTCAGACTAAATATCAGTGCAATAAAGTTGCATAGAGCCCTATGGAATCTGATTCAGTCTGCTGTAATGGGAGAGCTGAAGTGTAGACACAAATTTAGTGTAAGGCCGTGCCACACTCATTCAGTTATGCACACGCTGACCAAATCGAGTATGTGCTTTCCACTTATGTCATCCAAATTGAATTGTAATGTGGTCTATTTGCATGAATTAGGTCTGTTTAAAATGTGCAGGATAATAAAAGGCAGATGCCACCAGAGAGACCTACTTGTGATTGTAAAGGTTTTGAGTGTTTTGTTTTACTATAACGCTGATGTGTGTTAAAGATGTGAAGTTTCCTAAAAGTTAGGTGTTCTTATTTGTTAATTTCTACCGTTGCCTTGACAGGTTTGAAGGATGTAATAGAATTCAGTAGATGTTTTTTCTGTAGGACATGGAAAAGGTTGTCTGTCTTGCTTTCCAGGCCTCTTGCATCAGTTTTGTAACTTTCTAACAGAGTCCATTAAAGTAGCAGCTCTACGTCTGTCTCTATGGTTTTTATATGCCCCATGTTCCTCCTGCTCACAGAGCCCTCCCATGTATTTCCGAACTCTGTTTGTATGGCAGTCATTCATGCTGCTCCTCTCCTCCTCTCCCTACCTTTGCTCACTTTTCCCCTCTCTTTCCCTCTATCTCACCCCCCCCCCCCCTCCTCTCTCTCTCTCTCTCTCTCTCTCTCTCTCTCTCTCTCTCTCTCCCCCTCTCTCTGCCCTGGGTCATGGAACACGTTGTTCCCTCCTTCAGACTGTATGAGCTGCTGGCTAGCTCTGCCTTTTCATGCCGTTTTTGTGTGTGTGTGCAGTTGTTTTTTCCCTCCGAGGGGGATGTCAGTGTTGAATCACATGATTTCCCCCAATGACAAACCCTCTTTATGTAACCCAGCGACACAGAGACAGGGGTCTTCTGTCGCGTGATGACGAGGCACAAAATGTGGAGTCTTACTGTGCATTTTTTGCTGCTGGTCGAGAGAGGAGTTGGCTCTGTGCTGACCAGTCATAAAGAGCAAGTGAGCAACTGATTGTAACTGTGAATACTTTAGTTTTGCCCATGATGGTACAGCTTGTTAATACAGAAAACATTATGGCCCCACTGAGTATATTAGCCTGTTACTTGACTCTACAGGGCTCATGAGAACAACAGCTAAAAAAACCTGTTAATTAGAAAGAGCCTCTGCGGTTACTTCGCATCTTACGAGACGCACACAACACACAACCTTGTGTATGTTAATGTGTTAGCATGGATCTTGTATTTATCGAAAAAGGACACGTAATAAAATTATAATAATACAGAGATGTGATCCTCTGTACTCACTTCCTTTTCTTTTCTTAATATCAATGCTGCCATTTATAAAAATAATTTTTGTGGTTGGCGGATTTACTTAGGGGTCCTCATTATGTACTTAGCAGTCTATTAAGACTATAAAATCAAGGAAGATTCTAGGAGAACAATGGAAATCAGAGTACAGATCAATATAGTCCATTTTCTCTTTTTTCCCATAAATGGTAAATATGGAAATATAATTCCCCTCGTCCCGAAGTGACATCTTAAGATAGCTTTTTTGTACAGTCAACAGTTTAAAATCCTGCAGCTCAGTTTACCTTAATACATGACAAAGATAGGCAACAAATCCTCAGAACTGAGTAGCTGGAATCAGCTCATTTTTTGGCATTTTACCTTCAAAATGACCAAAACAGTGAAACCGTTCTCAAAGCAGTTGCTGTTATGCACTAATCAACTTAAGTAAATGTTTTATACGTCACTTGGTTACCATAAAAACTCTGTTTCAGGAACTTATTTCACATGTGAAATTAATTATCTGTGCACATACAGTTTTCTTTCACATCTCTGGTCATCAGATTGTAACACTAAGGCTTCTTATATCACATGATGATCTGCTGAATCATCAGCTGATACAGACACAAATGTCAGTCACAGTTGCCGTCGCTGTTCTAGGTAGAACACTGTGAAGTCATTGTGACAGGGGACACGTCACATGCAACAGGACACGCGTCACAGACAAAAGCTGCTGTCAAAACAGCAGCAGTTGCAGCACTCGTGAGGACACGCGTCTGCTTACGCACCTGCTTTTTCCATTCCACCTTTGATACTCACTGACTTTTCTTTCTTGTCTTGCTTTTGAAACCCCCACCAAACACACACACACACACAGCCTCACACGTCTTCCATGAACACTTTCACTCAGACGCATACCACAGTTGAGTGGGTCTGCAGAGTCAGGTTTTATTTCTTCTTTCCCCCTCATCTCAGTGGCAGCAGCTCCACTCAGGAATGTCAAACTTTGAACATGACAGTTGCACATTCCACTTTCTCGCCATTTCTACTCAAGCATTTGTCTGCCTAAGTGCATGTGTCAAAATTTGTGCATGTGTGCGTGTGTGTGTGTGTGTGTGTGTGTGTGTGTGTGTGTGGGGGGTGATAGTAAGAGACACCAGAACGCATGGCGTTTGTAGTAGTCCCCAGGGACACTACAGTCAAAGTGATTGGAAGTTGCAGGCAGAGTGTACTCCATTAGATACCAGTCCCTCGGTGTGTGTGTAGGAGTGTGTGTGATCTTGTGCACTTGTGCAAATCTCACCCAGCCCAGTTGCTCTGCTCAGACTGCAGCTCATATTCCCCTGACTCATGGGTGCCACAGGTGGTGCCGCACTTCTGCGAACATAATCAGAGCAATACACTAATAATTTACAACCCATTCAGAGATGGCTGTGTGAACCAACATCTGCTGCTTTTTGGTGGTGTTGCTAATGTATTCACTCCTGCCAAGTAGCGTGTAGTCATTACTTTGCTGTCAAAAATTGGCGTTGGCTTTTCAGCTCTTGTTTTTTTGTTCTTTCTCAGTATAAATCAGATCCCTGTTGCACACTCCCGTACCATATTGAGTTGGCTTTTTGTCCTTCCCAAAACGACTAAATAGCTCTGACCTTGCATAAGGTCTCTGCTCTCAGTGCTAAATAATTTAATAGTACAAAGTGACTGTCTGAATTGCTTTTTTTTGCTGCCGTGCACAGACATCACCAAACTCTTTTCTACCTGAACCAATTCTCAGGGAAGATCTGCAGTGAGCTTGGCTGATCAATTTTACATGGTTCCTCAGGAGTGGGGCACACTTAGCCATGAAATCTGAAGCAACGCAGAATGCAATTTGCTGGGTGTAGAGCGTCTTATGGAGGCAGACGAGGCAAAAGAGGACAGAAGCACAGACTGCAAGGTCATATGCTTGTGTGCAGACAAAGTTGTCTGAAACCATAAATAATTACAAGGAGAAATTGGGGGCTAAGGGGGTTTAGTCATAGGATTGTGACAATGTAGACACTGTGGAAAAGACGCAGATGTCTATGAACTCTTGCCCAGAGGACAGAGTTAAAAGCATCATGGTCACAAGGCTATGACTGTTAAATGCAACAGATGTATTTTTGCCAGAGACCATCTGCTTTTTTCCTAAAATCCATGTTTGCTCTGTTTTTCCAGGCTACGCCTTCCTGCTCTTCCAGGAGGAGACTTCTGTTCAGGCCTTGATCGACGCCTGCATCGAGGAGGACGGCAAGCTCTACCTGTGTGTGTCCAGTCCCACTATTAAAGACAAACCGGTAAGCAGCAGACATTCAGTAATATTACACGTGGATTTAAATCTTCACATGTCCTCTTTGTTTCCCAAATCTGCCCCAAAGTACAGTTCTTTCTTATTTCTTGTCAGTCAATAAGAATCTGGTCATTTTGGTTGGATTTTTTGTGTAGATTGTGGACAAAAAATAGGAATATGGTTGTATATAAGAAAACGAGACAAAGAGCCTACAGCCGTCCTAGCAGCTCTGTGAAGCTGTGCTTTGGCACTGTGGTGCACTGAATTAAATGCTTTGAGTCAGCATGCTGACATAGTCAGAATGACAGTGTTAGCATTTTTATGTTTAGCACATATTTGCTTTTTACAATGTAAATCATGTTAGTTTAGCATTTTAGCATGCTAGTGTTATTAGCTAGCACTAAACAGAAATACAGTTGAAGCTAAAGTTATTAATATCGCTGGTCAGTAATTGATCAATTGGACAAATTGAAACATCTACGTGTTTACAGAACTAGATAAAAGCTCAGTGGAACACTAAGTCATTAGGATATGTCACCTTGGAGCCATTATGGTGTGTACAAAATTTTGTTCCAATTCGTCTCAAGCATGTAGACATGATTTGAAAACTTGTAGCTGCTGTTTCTACATGAAGTCAGAGCATCTCTGAAGTCCTTTAAATATGTCCCGAGGTCCATAAATTCCTGTGCAAATTTTAGGGTAACCCATCCAATAGATACTAAGATTTTTCCGTCTGGACCAAAGTGTTGGACGGACAGACAGACTGAGATTGTCTTCTGTAGAGCTACTCTGCTAGCATGGCTAACAAATGCACAGTTAAAACCACACATTGGTTTCTAAATGACCACATTTTTCCATCTTTCTTCCGCAGGTCCAGATCCGTCCCTGGAACCTGAGCGACAGTGACTTTGTCATGGACGGCTCCCAGCCTCTGGACCCCCGCAAGACCATCTTTGTAGGGGGGGTGCCGCGGCCCCTGCGTGCAGGTAGCTAACTAATATGAACTGAATATCTTTTTTGTGATCCCCCAAAGGCTTCTTACTTGGCTTCATAACACTGGCTGGCATGGAGCGTATTGCCTCGTGGCTATAATGAAAGTTCTCCCTCTGAGAAAGCAATCCTTTACTTGGGTTTCCAGGAAGCTGGCCAAGTGGTCGTCATGTTAAGAATTCATGTTGTAATGGAAGGCTCAGTCCTTCTGTTCTTTGGATAAACAACACTGGCTCGTCTGCAATGTGACCCCTACTAATTATACCAGCAGTTAAAGACTCTGATGAATAGTGGAGTTGGGCAGATTTGTACCTCAGGTGATAAGGGCCTCACTCACAAAAGTCCAAGTTAAACATTAAACTTTGTTGAGGGTTTTTTTGGTAAGAATGGCTAGAGGCTTTCAATCTGAGGACCGAAGAAACGCCAAAATTGGTCTAGACTCAAAAACAAAAAGTAGCTCTAAGAAGCCTGTCCCTGGCACTGATCATCTCTCCCTTTTTAACTTCTTCTCTTCAGTGGAGCTGGCTATGATCATGGACCGGCTGTATGGAGGTGTGTGCTACGCTGGCATAGACACTGACCCAGAGCTCAAATACCCAAAGGGAGCCGGCCGCGTGGCCTTCTCCAATCAGCAGAGCTACATTGCCGCCATCAGCGCCCGCTTCGTTCAGCTGCAGCACAATGACATCGACAAAAGGGTGAGCGGGTTCATGCGCTTCATTCACAATATCCCTCCTCTCCACCACAGCTGAGGTTTTTTTCGCAGTCATTCCGATGGCATGCTGCAGAGCTGAACTCTGCTTGAGCCCTCTCCCATGTATCAGAGCTCTCATTATAGTCGGGTTTTCAGGCAACTGCTCAACACAGCCCGCTATAACGGAAGGCCGGTCCCGTCTGTGCAGCTACTACGGCCTTTGGCTGCTGGAGTCCCGACAGATGTTTCAAGTTGCAGACACACAGGGTTGGTTTAATTATAGTAGTTCCCTATACATGTATATCCACTCGGGCTGTGCTGCAGCCTGGTTATTTTAGGCACGCCGGCCAATTGCAGTGGGACAGATCGTGACCAAGAGAGACTGGCTGTCAGCCAGGAAGCAGAGCCTCTGCAGGGCGGGGCGGTCCACCCCACCTCAGCTATCACTCTGGATCTTCAGTGGGGGTTTAGAGTGTCATTATCATGATTGGAGCAGGGTGGAATACATATAAAGTTCAAAACAAGTTAAAAAGAAACGAACACTGAGGAAAGCAGGCAAGTCTCTAAGTAGATGTTTTTAATCATGTCATAGTTTTTAGCAACACAAAAGTGTTGACACAGAGAAAATGGTAAAGAGTCTACATCCTGTTTTATCTTTAAAGGTGCGTTAGGCAACAAGGATGACTCTTTTTACTATTTTCCTGTCTAATTTTCTCTTTTTGCGCCTTCAGCGTGCACAATTCCATTAGCTTTAAATTGCCGTTGATGATAAGACAAAGAACTCATTACCTCTGGTCAGCTTCACGTCCACTGACTCCTTATTGGTATTTAATAGCATGGCAGCATTGCCGTTTCTGCCTGGTCCTCTCCTCATTTGTCTTGTGGACGCTGCACTGCAGTTGTTGCAGAGTTGAGCTCAGAGGAGCGGAGTCCTGCCGTTAAAGGATTCGATAACCTTTCATTTTGTGGCCATGCTATAACAAGGTTAGCATCCACCCCTGCCTACTCATGCACTGAGGCGTCTCC
>JAPXVT010000003.1:6718474-6729352 GCA_029823135.1 Acanthurus reversus | reverse complement strand
TTTAATGTTCGAGTGTTACAGGTCGGCTGCCCTCTCTGCCTCAGCCACTCAGCCTTCCGGTTGCTTTTTTCTGCGCCATGTAACTTCAAGCTGTAGCCTGCAGTTTCAAAATTTAACAACACACGTTACTACGTCACACAAAACAGTAATTTTGGTAAAACTGGGTCATATTTTATGGACGAAATATCCCTTGGTTTTCATTCTCCTCACTCAGTACAGACGCTTCTCCTCTGTTTGAGTCCATTTGCATGTTTGCAGCAACTTGACATGCATTACCCCAGCAAATGACTTCACATTCACACTGAGGTAATCCACCTGCTCCAGGCATATAGACCTCCTTTAGGTTTTTTAAGGGAAAAAATTAAAAACAAAGTCATGCTGCATGGTGGCAGATTGTTTTGGTCACATCTGCACAAGTAAGACCTTTAGGAGATTCTCTCACAAAGTTTTCTCTCACCCTTTACCAACTTTCCAATAAAGAGACTCAATGTTACTTAAGCTGTTGTTTTTGATAATCTAGTGCAAAACTTTGAATATAGTTTCTGTAAATAGAACCACACTCTTTTTTTTGCATAGACTCCTTCCAAATATTTCCTTGTGCCAAATGTTTTACTCGTAATATTTGTGCTGCAGCAGCAGCTTGGCCTCAAGCAATTTTCTTAAAAAAGAAGAAAATAGATAAACAGCTCTCACTTTGGTAAGGCTTTTAGTCAATTGCTTTTCTTCCTTTTTCTACACAGTTTGACAGCAGTCAGTTCTGTTTCCTCACTTATGCTCATAAGCTGTGCAGCAGCAGGTGGATAGCGAGGGAAGCATTATCATCTGACATAGTTCACTGAGTGGAATTGAGCAAATCAAGAGGCACACCGAAGTCAAGCTGAGAGGAGTTGACAGAAAAAAAAGAGAAAAAAAAAGTTCTGCCAAGCAAGAAAGACTCATGTCATCTTTGAGGGAACATAATCAGTATCCAATCATGTCACACTGTGGACATCACATCAACAGAAAGACCCACTTCCTTTTATTTAAACTGCATGATGAAACAAAATAGATCTCTGCAGGTGAGAGAAGACGATTACTGAGGCGTAGCACTCGCAGTTAGATGTTGCTTTATTCAAACACTTAATTCAAACACAGCAAGAAAAATGAACCTGTTTTGTGGTAAAAATGCATTTTGAAAATAAAGTTAAGCACATTCCAACAACCATAATATAATAATAATAATATATATTCCCACCTGCCTGCTCAGACCCCATCATTCAATAGTTAATATTTCACAGCTGGTCCATTGGTTATAAGACACTATGTAGTTATTTTTGTATCAGTGGTGTGTGTGATGCATCCGTCACATCTCCTGATCCTGATCAGAAAAAGGAAACCGTCCCGATCCAAAGTCAGTGGGTGATTTTCAGAGACGCTCTGCTGCAGCCGGAGGACTTAAAGCCACACGATTCATGCAAAGCTCGTCCTCTCCAGTTCTATTTTAAAACATGTTTTCAGGGCTAACATGTAGTTGCTCTGCGGTTTTGCTGACGCTGCTGAAGTGCTGTATGTGATTGTGACTTTTCAGGTGACCTATTTAGAAAATACTGCTTCATCAGTATTCCACACGGCACTACAAACAATATTTAAATAAAACTCGTGTTGCGTGGGTTATTCAACATGTGACATTGTTGAACCATTGAATGGGGTTGACTGTATATCTGTACTTAAAAACAGAGCATATGTATATAGAGTAGATGAGCCCAAAAATACATGTGAATGTTAAGAGGTTTTTTTTTCTTTTTTTCCTTTTTTTTTTTTTTTAACCTGCGGTGCTCGTTCTCCAAGGTATGCGTGGATGGTTGGGCCTATAATGCACAATAATACATGTTTTTAAACAAGCTGGAACAAGATTAATATAGGACTGGGGCAATTGTGCAATTATCCAAAAACATCTGTTTGAGCATTCACGGGTGAACAGGTGCATTTGTAACAAACCACAACAGATCAGCCTCCTATTAACTGTAACATAGCCTACTAGCAGTGTTTAACAGTCTGTAACAAATCAGGCCAAGCATGAAAACATAATTTGAAGAAGTAACATTATGGATTGAAGGAATTACGGCACATTTCATATGTAAGTAATCCACATTATAATTAACAATGTAGTGAACTTTTACTTTACGTTTTATGATTTTTTTTTTAGACTTCCTTCACTCAGCCAGTGCAGGCAAATGGTCAGAGGACACTAAAAATAGACATTCATTCAGTCAGAGCAAAGAACAACCTTACAAATAAAATAAATATTTTTGCTCAGATTTCCTGCAGCACTGATTTCTGTTTCCGTGATGGAAAAAGTCCAAAAAGATTCACACAGTAAGCTCCACTCTAACTGCAGAGCTTCTTCCTGTATCATTACAAATGTAACGTTTTGGCTCAACAAGTTTGCATACGACATATTTCCTCTACTGACACACTTTGTATTACTCAGTGACTGACGACAGATCATCGCTATTTCCAACAGATTTAATCAGTGAAAGGCGCTTTGCAGCTGATTTCAAGCTGAAACTCAGAACATAACCTGGTCTGAAGCAAGTTGTGTTTGCAGCGTAAGTCACCATGGTGATCTAGCCAGGTACAAAGAGAGCCACCTTCACAGTAGGAAAAAATTCCGGTGCAAGGCTGAACATACCTCGCTAACCCAGTAATCCTACTTTGTAGTACAGCCCTCAGATGCAAATGGATGTAACTCATTCATTGACTTCTGTCATTAAATGCCCTTCATTTACCACATGTAATCATCAAGTTAAGATGAAGCTCTGCAGAATAACAACAATACCCAGGACATTTATTAGCATGTATTCACACTAAATGTGAATACCAAAGTAAGCATGTTGTCTTTAATTTTACATAGTTGGTTTCTGCTAATTTTTACTATTGTTTCATGGCTGTTATAAGCAAATTTATTGCATCATTATTATCTTTATATTTTCTGGCTGTGTGAAGATGATGTGACCACTGTGGTTTCCCATGGTCACGAGAATGATCAGATTTCATGAGAAACAAACATGGCTGAGTTACACATGGAGCTATCCGAGGGATATTTGTGCCCCCCACCCACCCACACGTTTCTTCATGACAGGAACATTTAGGAGTTCTCACCTTGTCTAGAGTGAAGAGGTTGAGCAGCTGGTCCGTGCCCATGCTCTGCAGGCTGGCGTTGTCTTGGCTGATGACGGTGTTCGCGATGCTCATCTTAAATTTCTGCAGACCCATGATCTTCTCCTCCAGCGTGCCTCGTGTGATCAGCCTGTACACGTTCACGACCCGTTTCTGCAAACATGATGAGAAATGTTAACATAATTTACTGCATGTGTGAGACAGTTCGTCCCTGCCAATTTAATTTCAACTGATCCATTTTGCATCACTGATTCCAGACAAGAGCAGCCTTGTCACACAATCCAAGGCTGTTCAATAGCCATATTTAATAATGCATCAAGGAAACACTGATGAAGAAGTTATATCCTTCTGCGGCTGCCACAGATTCATCTAAAATTCAGCATCATCTTACTGAAACTTAAATTTTTAAGAGCAAATGATAATCTAAATGTGTTCGTGGTACATGTGGTCCTTCCTGTTTACTGTGTCCACTGATGTACGCTAAGTGTCTAACAGCAGTACCTGTCCTATCCTATGGGCACGGTCCATGGCCTGCAGGTCCCTCATAGGATTCCAGTCGTGTTCCACAAACACGACTGTGTCTGCACCCGTCAGGTTTAGACCCAGACCTCCAACGTGGGTGGTCAGCAGTAGCACATCAATGGAGGGGTCATTGTTAAATCTGAGATTCAGAGAGAAAAAAGGCAAAGAAGGGAGTTAGACTTTGGTGGCAGCCCACGATCACATTAACAGGCAGCACAAGGCAGAATCGTGAACCAAATTTCAATTTGTTGATAAATAAAAATCAGTCCACTGACCGGGATACGATGGAGTGGCGCAGGCCCGCCTGCACGCTGCCGTCCAGTCTCAGGTAGGTGACAGAGGGCAATTTGGGTTTCAGCAGGTCATGCTCCACGATATCCAGCATGCTCTTCAACTGACAGAAAATGAGGACACGATGCTGGGCCACCACTGCCTCAGTGCCCCCCTCTGATCCCCCCCCACCACCGAGACCACAGTCCAACAACAGCTGGAGGACAGAAAACACATCAGAAATACAGTAAAGACAAGAAACAGGTTGACAAAAGAGTCAAGCTCTGTAATTGATACTGTTTCTATTTTTAAAAAAAAAACAAAAACAGTTTTACTTGAATTAAACTTAGCTGTACAAAATTCATATTATCATGGATTATGAGAAACATAATATAAACTGAACGTGCAGTTAATCCAAAATCTGACTTTCCAGCATCTTACCTGTTTGAGAGCAGAGAGTTTGGGCGCGTGCTGAATGTCCCGCAGGCTCGAGTTTTGACCTGCCAGCTGCTCAGTGATGCGTTTGTACTCTGGATGCTGCGGGGTCAAGACTAAGCTTGGGTGGTTACACAGCTTTCGCAAGTACTGAAGTGCCTGAAAAGAAAGCAGAAATGAAGGAAAATATTACTGAATGGTTTCGTGAGATGCATCTGCAAGAGATAAAGGCATACAGATAATGTTAACTGTTCTGATTCCAAAACACGACACCTCCTTGAACACTTTTTGTACATCAAAAGTTTGCATCCAAAATCAAACTGCATTCTATGAAGTTTTCATGTGACGCGTTACACACTGATCTACCAGTGCGCTAACTAACGCATTAGGAAGACTGCTACAGCATGTACTTTAATGTATATGATGCTGGTTTCAAAATCGGAGAGAAAATGGACTTTGGTAACATTTCATAAAGGAAGAAAAATAATGTTAATACATTTGTAGACAAACAAAATGTCTCCATAGGGCACCTTCAACTATTGTAGCAGGACAGATTCACATTTGATGCCAGCTTGAGATCAGTATCTTGGGAAAAAAAAATGTTGTACCTGGAAGACGTGGCCTGTAGCCTTCAGTTTAGGCTTCTCCTCCTCTTCTGTGGAGGCTGTAGAGATGCTGTCCTCGACACTGGCCTTGGCTCTAGACTTTGCAAAGTCTTCATATAGCTGAACCTGCAGGTAGTGAGACAGCACACCAGGTATTTACACTGAGGTTAAGCCATTATCCAGATTAGTTCCTTTGGAAAATGGTCACATTACTTCTAACCTAGAATTAAGTGAGCATCCATCCCAATTTTAGTGCATTACAATTACATGGAAAGCCTTTAGCTGGCTTTTAACATTACTCAGTGATGTTGATGAGTTTTCAATCTGATGAGTACCAGGACCCACAGATGATCATTTAGATGGGTCCCAGAAAAACTAAGAGGTAAATGTGTGACTGACAATAATGTTTATCTTATAATGTCCTTGTGGTGTTTGTTGATTATATGTCTAAAAGGATTTTTTAAGATACCACGCTTTTTATTATGACTCATTAACAGTGTTTAGAATAAAACAAGTTTATCATCCTAGATAATAATTCAATGGCAAGAAATTTTAAAAAGTAAAGCTGATGCAAAAAATGCCCATTAAATAGCTGTTGGGGGACACGAATACCTGAAGTGGACTCAGGTTGCAGTAATAGTCCTGAATTATTTTAGGAGGAAGATCCTGGAGGACATCCTCCTTCATTCTTCTCAGAAGGAAGGGTAACACTTGTCGATGTAAGGCCTCCATTGCAAGGACACCTAGAGGGAGAAATCAGTATTACACACAGTTCATGTCCTAATCTTAATAAGCTTCCTCATAGAAAAACTCTGTTGGGAAAGGTAATATTCAGTTAGGTATGTGAAAAATGAGCTGACATACCTGCCTCCTGTTCCCTTGAGGAACTTTTGGCATCACGGCTGGCCAGGATTGGTTTACCGTAGCGAGCAGCAAACTGGCGTTCCGTTCCAAGGAAGCCCGGCATGAGGAAGTCAAACAACGACCACAGCTCCAGGACATTATTCTGGGGATTGACAAAATAAGAAAATATTCATGCTTTGAATAGTAAATATACAAGGAGAGAAGTCCAATTCAGCTGCCAAATCTGCAGTATTTGATGGTTAAGATGGCGTCTCACCTGAATGGGCGTTCCTGACAAGATAACTCGGAAGTTGGCAGCCAACTGCTTAATGGCTTTGGAAAGTTTGGTTTTCCCGTTCTTGATGACATGACCCTCATCAAGGATACAGTAGTTAAATTTTATATTTCTAAAAAAACAAAAAAACAAAAAAAGATTACAAATGTAACAAAAATCAGCAGCTACCTCCAAAACATGAAGTCAGATAGTAGATTTAAAACGATTCTCACCTAAAAAAGTCGATGTCATTCCGTACAACATCGTAAGAGGCAACAATAAGATTGTGTTTTTTCACTTGGTGTTGCAACCTGAAAAAGCAGATTCATGAGTTTTGTTAGAAGGTGTTAATGACACAGCCCATTTAAAACTCTGTATATCTTTGTGTGCACTGTGTAGAAGTGATATCACACTAACTTTAAAAATGATGATCCACATTGTTTTAATGCACTTATTCAGTTTAAAAATGTAAAGCCTTTCAGACAAGGACATAAATCATCCTCTGTATGCTGCCAGGCTTTCCGCCCTGCAATAAGTCTGACTAAGCTTTACCGGATTCGTTCTGTAGGAGGCCCAGTGTAGTGCAGTGGGTTGAGGTACTCTTTGGCGCAGAACTTGCCAACTTCATCCACCCAGTGGCCAGTCAGTGTGGGAGGACACACCACCAGAGAGGGCATCGGGCTGCAGTCTGCGGCCTTAGTCTTGGCATATTCCTGTGCCCTGAACAGACAAACACAGAGGGCTGAGTCTAGTTTACTCTCACAGCACTTTAAACACTAGCAGCAGAAGATCAATGAGATCAATAAAAGTGTGTTAAAACTGGAACAAATAGCTGTTTATTTTTAAATTGTGAACCCTGCTTTACCTATTGCAGCCATAAATGAACAGAATTCTATAACAGACCTTTTCATATTCAACATTTGCCATAATTCAATATGTTTTCCATTTGTGGCCCAACTTCCATGAGAAATAACATTGTTGGGTCTTAGTATATACGTATTTTTTTATATAAAGAACTCACAAAACAGTTAATATTTTTGCACATATATTTCAATATTCAATTATTAATTATTTACAAGTCATACAGATGTGAGGGAGCTACAAGAGGGAATTATTGTTCTGCCACTTCTGAATGTGATGGCGTGAAGGAGGTGAGCCACTGTGCTGATGCTGCAGAGCTCAATGTCAAACAGAAATAACAGTAACGGTGCTGTTTGGACTCAGTACCTGAGGTAGTGATCTCCTGCCAGAATGCAGATGGACTGCAGCGTCTTGCCGAGGCCCATGTCGTCACACAGGATCCCGTGCAGCTTGTATTTGTTCAGGAAGGACAGCCAGTTCACACCATCCTGCAAGAGGACACAAAGACACGGTGAAAACAGCAACACAAAAATCTGCTCATGAAAACAGACACAGAAGCACTCTAACCATTTTTTTCCATTCCAACTGCGGTTGGTTTTACGGTGACTTTTATAAAATCAGTAAGTCAAGGTTGAGTGGTCGAGGACCCATATCAGTAACAACGGTTGTGGCATTTAAACTGGATTTCAGCACATCTCCGTTTAAGAGATGGATGGCTGGTCGGCAGAGATACATTTCTGGAAGGAATCTGCACACTTACCCCATTTCCAATTGACAGTTTAAAATTTACTATGTCAAGAAAACCATCTGTAGTCAGTGTCTGCTTTTTTACAGCCAGTTGGAGGTAGTAGTTTAAAGCAAATCATTTATGTATGTGGAAGAAAAATGGTCAGACTCCAGCAGAGGCAGCTCAGGCACAAAAAATACAAGGATTATGGAGCTGTTTAATTTAGCTTGAGTAGGTATCGCACACACCTGCTGGTACTTTCTGAGCTCGGCCTTGATGGGCACGGGGATCTTGTAGTTCTCCAGTTTTCGGCCATCGAGTAGTTGCTCCAGGAAGTGGCGTTCTCTGGCCTTCTGGCGGATCAGATCTGCGGACATAGCTGGAGGGTCTGGTATACCTGCCTGGTAGACAAAAGAGGAAAGAAATCTTCAGAGGCAAAACCAGGACAATCCATGATGTTACTGTTAAGCAAGTGAGTGATCTACTTGTGTACTTGTACAATAAATGTTTATTTGATCTTAATCAAATAAACATTAAGCAGATATGAACAAATACTCATTTTGCTGAGCGCCTTTCTGTCAAAACTATATTTTACCCCTTGTTTGTGTGCTCTTACCTCAAGGGGCAACAGGCGGATGAGCGTAGCAAAGCACTGTGTGGCCATGAAACGAATGCTATCACTGGGGTCACTCATGCGACCCAACACTGGTACTACGAGCAGCACAATGTAGGGAACAATGTCCACGTCCAGCTGTTCCATGACACCTGGAGGGATGTTAGTCAAGGACAGTAACGTACAGAAAAAACACAACTGTACAGTTAATGCTTTAATCCTCACAGCTTACACACAACATTCTTGCATTGTTTTCACACAAACAGTTAGAAGGACCATTGCTGCTGATGGGGGAAAAAAAAAAAAGACTGAATTTTTTTGTTGAACTAGTATCCAGGTTGTGCTCGATGAAGCTTGTGTTTGCATCCCACACATGCAACACAAAGCGTGGGCCTAAATCACCACCTGCCATAATTGAGTTTCTAATTAGCAGTCCTTGCAGATGATTTATTAAAATAATTATTTAGCACAAATAGTTGGTGCAATAGTACTGAGTGGGTCTTCTTAACAGATTAGAATAATTATAACAGACTCAACAAACTGATGTGTGAAGCTAGCGACATTGTGGGGGTAGAGCTGGACTCTGGCAGCAGTGTCAGGAGCAGGATGTTGTCTTGGGGTGTTTTCATACCTGTAGTTCAGTTCATGAGGTCCGAATCAGCAAATTAGTTGCAGCTCATTTGCATCTTCCATTTGGTTTGGTTTGACACAGGCAGCATTTCAATCGAACCAACATGTATCAAAAAAAGCCATGTGGGAGCTGTCAATTCGTTCACTGTTCAGAAATCACATCAGTCAAATCCTCTCTCTTTCAACCATTTGCTCACCGCTTTGAACACTTCATCATTTTTACACGTCTCCTCTAGCTGCTGGGCTATGTGGTCGTCTGCCCCAAAATCAAGAAGGCACTGCATTTCATCACTGCTCCAGGTGAAACCTCGATTCATGTTTGTGTCACAGCTAACCGCTAGCTGTTTGTTTACAGTCATTCTCAGCACATGATGCACAGTGCAGCTGGCTATGGGAGATGGTTTAATCCAAACATGCGCGATTCCTCTGCAGTGGAGGGGGATCGAGGTCAGATCATGTTCATACCTCAAATGAATCATACCAGAGTTTGTTTGTAACTGGACAGAGACCACCTTTTCAAACAGGACTCAGTCTGGTTGTTTTGGTCTGCATGCAAATTCGATTACTGTGTTCACACTGACCCAAACAAACCTCACAAAGACGAGAAAATGACTCGGAGTTCAATTCAACCGAGTAACATGTCTTCTTAGACAATGTCTCTAACTCATACCATGACACGCTAGTTTAGCACAGGTGCACATTAAGTGCAGAAATTATACCCTCAAAATGTACCACTGAGCGCCACAGGGAGGCCATTTAACTCGACTCCTCCTTGAGATCGTTAGACACTCTGAGTCAATAGACGAATTTTAACCTGTCAGCAATTTTAATCTCATAATTACCAAATTTCTCCCAGGGATCAATGAAGGATTCTGTCAAATGTGGGGGAGGTAATTCTGTCAGGTGTTAATATCGATAAGAGTGGACTACTACCTGTGGTGGAAATTAATGTCTGAGGTGAGCTATTAGAAAAAAAAAAAAAAAATTCTGACCCTCTCAAGGGCTGGTTGGGGGGTTAAATATGCACCAAATTAAACACTTGTAACACTGTTAATTTGTTCATCTGACAGACTCTTATGTTTGTTGTGTAAAGAAAAAGAGTTAAAACAGTTTGGACCAAGTTTTAAGAGAGCAAGCCACAACTCCAGCTTATATGTCATGATTTCATCCCGACATTAGAAAATTTGCCTATGACAGTGCAGTCGCTTGAGAAGTCTTCTGGTGTGCGGCAAACCTGTAACTATGCAGATGTTTAGTAAATTTTACCGACAGAGAGAAAGAACCGGTTCACAGTGACAAGAGGCAGCTGCAGCCACACTGTGACAAAACTGCAGCCAGACCAGGTGAAATATTGCTTTTGTGTTCCTTGTTGTTTGCTTGTTGGACCATACACTGACGGAGTTAGCTTTTTACTCTGAAAAGTTTATGACAATTGCTGTAACAAGCATATTTCAGCACCCCACCCAAGGAGAGACACTCTAGAGCAGGCCATGTGCTGGCAGAGGATTGATTAGTGGTTTAAAAAAAAAAAAAGGAACAAAAAATTGATTTGACAGAAATCCATCTGTAGACGGAGGTCTGCCACCCCTGATATCAGTTATAAAATGCCACTATAATGTGCCAGTTAAAAAAGCTCAATCTAAAGAGACGTTACGTGTGTTTGAAGGATACAGGCTAAAGCCTCGATGGCACCTTCCTGTTTGGTGCAGTCCTCAATGGCAGCTAACCAGGGAAGTACACACTCCAGGAAACTGTTCATAGTCTCCAACATGGCTATTTTACTGAGCACGCCCACACAGCGTGCTGCCATGTGACGCACAGCTGTGTATGGGTGCTGCAGGCAGGTGAACAGATGGGGTAGGTGTTCCAGTAGCTAGAGAACAAAAGAACAGAGGAGACCTACTCAATAATTCGCTTGCATTTGAAATATTGTTTACGT
>JAPXVT010000003.1:6472577-6482951 GCA_029823135.1 Acanthurus reversus | reverse complement strand
TCTGAAAAAAGAGCTGTATCAAGTGAAGGATTAGGGAAAATTACAAGGTAGTGAGTCATAGAGTGGTAAATCTCAAATAAGAATTTAAAACCCCACTTGATTTCCATTAGCAGTAACAGGTGGCATGTAATGGCGCTATTATTAAACCTTAACTTAAGATTATGCACAGTGAATAAAGATAAGCACTCTGGATCTTATTAGTTTCCATTATATTCAGTCAATGGTTAATCTTAGTTTAATCTGTCGATTTTATGTGAGCAAAGTCTCTTAAAAAGGACTGATTCAATTCATTTAGCGGTAATTTTTGTTTCATTCGCATCAACTTCATTTCCATGTTTACTGTCCACCTGATGAAGACAGAGCAGCTGTAAAATTGAGTAAGATTAATTATGACTAATTCAGAACATTCATCATATCCACAGAAAAAATGTAATACGAGTTAACAAATACAACAACTGCAGATCCACATGGAGAACTAGTAAATAACGCTGTCACTCAGGTGTTATGGTGCATGATAAGTGATCCTCTGTGATGAATAATAACAATAAGGTTCGTTTTCAGGTTGCTCCCTGCTTACAATGTGTCCTGAGGCATGTGTATACTGCAGCTGTCAATCATCTTTCCAGGATATTTGGAGTCAGTAAAGTTCATGGTTTGAGTTTCTGATATGCTGGCATCAATCTTTCTATCCTAACATGTTAGGAGTCATTGCACTAGGTTAAAAACCAGGGAAAATTCTCTCAAAAAAATCATTTTATATCTCCAGAACATCTGCAGGAAATCATAGAGTTTGTTGTTTTATGTATGTGCTTTTGTGTTCTGCTCAAATATGGAGGACTATCATATGTACTGAAACAAATCTTAATAACAGTACAATATAACGGCTGCAGCTATATGTCTTACCCTGAAATGCCATTACTGTGGTAATAACCAGATCTACTTTAAGCTGCAGCAGTTTCTTTCACTCACTTTTTCTGCATAATTGGCATTTTACTGTGCAACAAAATACTTCTTTGAGAAAGTATCGACAAAGCATATTGCAAAATCTGTCACCATGCAAGGTTACAAATGTGTTAAAGCAACATCATGTAACTATTAAACCCTGAAATAAACAGCTTCGAAATCATTTGCAGGCTGGAGGTGACACCATCAGCGCTGATGCAACAGGGGTGTGAACAGACAGAAAAGATGTTGATAGACAAGAGAAAAAGAAGAAGAGGCCAGAACAGGAGTAATTTCTATTTAGATTGTAATCATTGATCAGAGTTCAACAAAATAAAAGGCTGGACTGGTAATAACGTAGTCATATTGGCTTTCTTGTGCTGTGGCACTTGCTTGATGTTTGGCTGAGTTGGCAAAGTTGTTGTCTTGTTGTTGTTGATCACAACAGTCCATTTAGACAGAGTTTTAGCAGGGGAATGCTAAAGTCAGTTGTTAGCAACATACTGTCAGTGGTTCAGGTTACATTAGCTTGGCATGCTGATGTTCTGCGTCATGTGCAACGCTTGTTAAAACAACTACACAGTGTAAAAATGTCTGAGTATGCATGTTAATTTTAAAACATTAGCTTTCAGGACATGAAATTATTATGAGGCTGCTGATTTGGAGTTAGCGTGTACATTAGAATTGACAATACTGGGATGGAAACCTGACATTTGTATTAACAACTGTAGTGCTGCACTCAGAAACTGAGGAGGCACCAAATTGCACAAAACACCTTGTACATAATGTTGCCTTAAAGCATTTTTTTGACCATTTTAACAATAAATTATTTGCAAATCTGTGTTTCAAGTCAGTTACTAAAATTAAAAATAGAGAAAACAATGAGTTAGAATTTAAAATGAGATTAGAAATGCTAAAAAAAGTAAGTAGAGAGCCATATTACAACCACAGGAAAAAAAACAACCTCAGCCTATGTGAGAAACCTGTGCTACTTTGCTGTTACTGGTTTGTTAAAATGTTTAATCCTTCTGGCAGGATGTTAGTGAAAAAGTGCATGCCTGCTCAGCATCTCCTCCTAAAGGTAACAAAAAAGATTTCTCAAGGGTAATGGCTGAAATTAGCTCATCACTGCAGTAAAAGAAGAGGCTCACATTATTAGGTCTATCTTCACTTTCTGCTTAATGTAGTGTGGAAAAAGCTCATGCAAATGCAATGTAAATCCAGTTGTTGGCACAGTGGCTTCAGCTCTCGGAATCTCTACTTTCTGCTGCCTGTAGAGCATTTCAAGCATATTCTACTGCTGCGGAGAGCAAGCTCTCCTGGATGACAGCAGTAAATAAATACTGTAGATAAAGAAAATGACATATCATTTAAACACTTGCGTGGTTTACACTTCTCTACATGATTTACACTTGTACTGTATTTGCTAAGCTTGTGAGGGACAATCACAAGTTTAACCTGTCGGAAATCAGTCTCAGCATGGAATTATTAATGCCGCTTTGATGTAAACACTCTTCTCTGAGGGTGTTAAAGATTGTTTTCAGAATTTACTGAGAGCAATTTACTTTGTGCATCAACTAAAATTGAATGCAATTATTGCTGAGATTTTCCACATTATACAAGCTTGTGCACGTCTACCAGGAGGAAAGATAAACAAGTTGAGAATTAAGGATGCATTTTGCTTGCAGCCGTTGCCCTCTGATCTTAGGATCACTTCCTAGCTCAGCACACACACACACACGAGCAAGCACACACAGTCAACAAAACACTGATATCCTCAGGCCACCATGTATTGGACATTCTGCTGCAGTCCTGATGCAGGCAGGACTTGGGACCTTGACTGAAAACTCCACATGATGCACATATCATTAAATATTCAAAATATAGGAATGATACATCTACAAATGTGCCTTAGCAGCAAGCCATTGTCATTATGTGTGTCTCTCAGTGTGTATGCTATGTGTGTGTGTCTACTTTTGTGGGGACACATGTTCAATGGATAAAAAAAACTGTTCATATTTAGAATAATAGACACTCTTTCAGAGGGGAATAATGAGTTTTGTTTTCACTCTGCACGAAAAAACAACACACAGGTATGAATTCGTGTGCTGGAGAACAAGCTGAGACTGTCCTCACTAGAAAAAATCTGGAAAACCTTTATGAAAAACAGAAAAATCTGCCATCAAGGTTAGTTTGTAAGAAACAGAAAACATCTTATTAAGTGTGTGTTATTAGTATTATGTATCATTCATCAAGCTTTTAATGCTCAACAGCATTAAAAGTAAATGTAGTTTGATCACATTTAATAACAATGGCCTGGCAACAGTATCATCAGAATTTTATTCAAAAGTTGGTAAATCTGGTGCAGAGTATGTGGCATCATATTTTTGCATTTAAGAACCATTGACAGAGAAAAACACAGACAGAAATCTGTCACATTTATAATCAAAATTGTTCTGACTTTCCAACATTTTCTTCGTTGCCTTTCAACACTCCAGCTGCCAGCTGTCAGCTGGATGGCTAAATGGCTGGGCATTAAAACATTTACAGCTAAATGCTTTCTTATTGTATACTTTCTTACTATTTTGCATTAAAAAAAGACACATTGAATGGCTAGACATATAAAGTGTCTGACTTTGACTTAAGACACAGCAGTTCATATGCTGTCCTCTATCAACAGATATTTTTGGTGTCTTCTAACAATAGATGCAGCAGTCACTATTAGCATCAAAGGCAAGAGTTATATAAAAATTGTATCATCTGCATAGAAATAGGCTTTGAGTCACCTAAAAGTGAAAATACTGTTATTCATGACTAATGAAACGAGCAGTAGACCAACGATAGATACCTGTGACACCACATTACTGATGGTGAGAGGACCCGACTCAGCAACATCTCCTCAAGACTTCGAGCTCTCCCTGTGTGGTAGGTATGGAAGCAATTGATGGTCACATCATCATCATCATCTCGACCTCAACACTGTAGGTTTTTTAGTAGGATGTTATCACCAACTGTATAAAATGCAAAGTGATGTCATAAAGACAGCACCACAAAACTATTCAATGTTAGCATAATTTATCTGTATTGTCATGAATTACTGAAAATGCAGGTGTCACTGTGCTGTAACTCAGACAGAAACCAGATGACCAGAGACCACTGTGGCTGTAGTGAAGTTAGTGGAGCATACATAATTACATAATTGTGATGTAAATTATCAGACCAACTGTTTCCCATTTCCAGCTGACTGTCAGTGTTAGTTTCTTTAAACCATGACAACAATCATTCCCAAGTCTTAAGGGACCGTTCAGTATTTATTTGGGGGTGGGTGGTGGGGGCTGATTGAAAAAGGGAAGGGCATTTAGATTTTATTTTGTGTACTGGGGAGGGTAATGGTTTTTATTCTGAGATGGTAGTTTTTTGTGTGTTGGTGCTGGCAGATATGCTGCAGGCCACATGATCCCCTGAGGACAGCCACAATACCCACATGGATTTTTATTTCTGTCAGCTCCATTCTCACACTCATCATAGATTCAACAGAGACTCAGCTTGCTAGACATAGCTAAGTCTCAGATGCATTCCGTCCACAGCATTAGTGGACTCCTACTAAAGGTTCCTAGGGAAAAGACAAAAAAGGATACTTGCCAGGTTGCTAAGGTTGTTATGCGTGTTGTCTCAACTTGTCTTTTATTTAATATTGCGTGGTTTTCAATAACGAGGGGTTTTTGGTTCAGCAGAGCCTGAAATTCCCCTCAAAGCAAAGATGGTGCCGACCATTAATGATTTGCTGTGGAGCAGAAGTTTTAACCACAGCATGCCTTGGGGCATTGTGTTGTGGTTTTGGGACTATAAGCCAAGGAAAAACTGTGTTCTGAGTCACCCAAATGTTGCCTGTTGTGCACTATTGGAGTTAATGTTCTGTACACATGTCTATGGCAGATTATAATTGTTTTTGTGGTCAACACTTTGCACCATGTGTTAAGTTAGTCTTACAGTTTATAGTGACTTTCCCACTCTTTCAACAAATGTATGTTTTATGGTAATGGTGGGCCTGGATGTTGAGCTAAAGCATTGGGCATCCCCTGATTTAGAGGGTGTGGATTGTCTCTTCTGCAGTTAAAAAGACTGAGGTGTTTTACCATATTACAATTCTAAATATGTGAATGATTGAAAAAAATGAGTTTGTGCATTGAGGGAGGGCTTATGGAGTTTTTACAGAGGCAGGGGGAGGGCAGAGAGAAAATGGTAAACAGGTCAGGGAGGGCAGTTAATTTTTTAAAAATTATATGTCCAAATTAACCACACACACCCCTCCTCCATATAAATGAGGTACAGTCCCTAACTTTGTGGTTAAATTTGGCACCATTAAAACTGGAGGATTAATTAAGTATTAAGTAGTGAAATGGATGGCTTTACTATTTGCTAAATTTTATTGACAGTTCCAAAACACAGTACAGCTTTGTCCTCATCAAGGACCCGCTTAATGGGGCATTAACTGACCTTGCATTATCAGTCCACTTGACGAGGGCTGCTTGCACCACAGGAGCTTTCCCCATGCACATTCTTTTTCTGTCACTGGCAGGCATGACTTTTTCTCATTGTTTGACTAGACTACCAAAGGTAGTCAGAGAAACACAGTCTAGGGGCTGCATTTTGTTAGCTCTTTTTTGGCAGTAGGTCCAAAGCTTCAAGGATACCGCGATTTAGTTGAGGGAAAATGTCTTTCTTTTTCTTATCATGATTTCAGTGTGTTTCAGCAGAAGAACAGATAGCCAGAATAATTTTTTCCATCCATATTTTGTCACGTGCAAATATAGAAAACAAAAAGGAAGGGTGTGAGAAGACTACTTGATTGCTATATAAGCAATCAAATTAATCAAATCAAAGTAACTGTGATCAACACTACTACAGTTTTCAATGTATTTAGTTTAACCCAACCCCAGTCTTTCCCTAAAGTTATCAAAGTTATGTCTGTGTTGTTGTAACATCATTAAATAGAGTTATATTTTATCAGGGATTTGCAATGGTTTTGGATGACACAGACAATTGATATCATCCTGCCAATTGGGCCGGGGGACTTACCAAAGCATCAATTGTCATTTAATTTGGAGAACTTGTTGAAGAAAAGACTTATTCCTTGAATCTTTCACCCAGTACTTTTCATTTGTCCTATGATTCAAACTCACGTGTGTCTTTGTTCATGCTGCGTACGACAAAGGCCAAAGCACTGGAAACGAATCTTGTTGATTGAAATCTGCTTCAAGCAACTCAGCTGTTATTTTCAACCCTTTCTGCTTCCAGGAAACTGTAATATTGCTCTATTTCAACCCAATGTTGGTCTTCTCCAGGTGACACATCACCAATGTGTCACTGCAGAGTTGAAAGATTGTTCAAATAATGCTTACTGAGGTGAGGTTTTACTGTGCGATTACTCTTTTGACTGTATTCAACATTTTCCTCCTGGACCAGAGATAAAACTGTTTGGGAGGAGTACAAACTGTTTATTTGTGTCTTTGAACAAAGCACAATTCATCAAAGCACATTGTTGTGACATTTCCCAGCTGCTGATGTAATGGCGTGTCTGACAATACAGAGATAAACGATTGGAGATTTTAATCTGATCGGCATTAAAGTGACTTGGCTATTGTTACATTCTTACCATTAGAAGTTAGAAGCGGCATAAAGCCAGCTGCTATAGTCTCTGTTACATCTCTGCCAGAGTCGTCACTAAGCAACTACATTTTTAAAACCTTTAACCAGCAAGGGCTTGCTGAGCACGTATGCTCTTTTCCAGAATGCCTAAAATAGAAAGGGAGACGAGCAGATATTTAACTTGGAGCCGTTAAGGCTTCACTCTGCCCGTCTCCATCTGGGAGCCGATCCCAATCCCAGCCTTCTTTTCATCGAATCAGAGGCCATTCATTTTTAATGGGAGACCTTCAAAAAGAAAATAAAAAATGCTTTTCTGTCCTCCCTTCTCCTCTGTTTTCCATGCCAGGCCACAGAGAATAAGAAAATATGAATAAATTAGCTGCAGGACTTTATTATCTTGGGGCAAAGCAATAAAAAAAAAGTGTTTTGCTGAGCTGAATGCATTTAAACATTTTGTTTATTGGAGTATGATGGATGCAAAGAGCTAAGAAGGGCCAGGTGCTGGGTAGAAAGGATGCCAGTTTGCCTGTGATGAACAGAAAAAGCTGTATTATGTTGTACAATGACAGTGTTTGACCTACAAGACTGAAAAGCTCAGAGAATTAAACAACTTGCATGTTCATATGAGAGAATTATGAGTTTCATTCTGACTGAATCCTGACATTTTGCCCGTTGTGCGTTAAACTGAGTCTTATTTTACAGTGGAGTCATTTTGTTCATTTTGTTTTATAACAATAACTCCCTTTTACTTGAAGTGATGATATGATAAAAGTGGCTTTTTTTGTTCATGTGTTTGTTTGTTTGTTTTTTGTCATTTCTATAACATACTGGTAATGGTGGGACTTAGTTATGGTGACCAATACTGGCATCCCTTTTCAGTGTTTTTCTACAGCTATCAAATAGAGGTAAAAACTGATGAACTAGAGCCTTTTTAAAGTTTTTGAGGAGAACTTTCAGATCAGAACATAAAAAACATATTTTTCCAGTCTAGGGGAAGTCTGGAGGAGGGTGAATGACACTTCTACCTGTGCAAGAACTTAATTTAATTACTAAAGTAGCTCTACACTAGGCAAAATATACTCAAGCACAGATAAAACACGAAATGCTGTTAAATAGCCAAAGCAGACTCATCACATTGTTGGACATGTCCAACACTGAGAGTTTTAGACATCAATAAACATTTTTTAAGGAGATTATTATTTAATTTAATTAATTAATTTATTATTTATTTATTTATTTGACAAATAAATGCTCAATTCGGCCCTTCAAAGGCAACATTTGGGGTCCACAGGGAATGATTTTAAAATGACTAACAGCAAGGAAAGTAGTACTGAATTTGCAACCTAAATAGCTCGGAGGAGAATATGTGTGAAATGGAGATCACCGAGACCACCTGAGGCAACTTCCTGGCTTCATGATATAATGGCGTTTTGAAGAATTGAAAAAGTCAAATACTCCTTACAGGATCAACAAAAAGTTCCACAAGCTCTGGGACCCTGTAATGTCTTATTCTGACAGACTGACATTCCTCCCCTTTCAGTAGCATATAACATTCACAAGCACCTGCAATACTAACCACTTCAGCCTATGGGCAAGTTGAGTTTTTTGAGGGATGGAAACCAACCCCCTTTTATTACCCTTGTGTTTTAGTTTATTACTCTAACTTCCTAACTTTATATATTATTGAAAAAAGGTTGTTTAAGGATCCATCATACAGCCACAGTCAAAATCTGACCAGCACTCTCAGTCTCAGCACTCATTTTCATTCACGCCAACTGCATTTGTGCCAACTGATGAATAAATAAACATCCAAGCACCACACTTTATATGCAGCATGTGGGCAAAACAGAATTAAAGGAGAGTTGCAACTTAATGCTGTGTCATTCAGCTGCTTGTGCATATCGAACCTTATCAAACAAGCAGCAGAGTTTGCCATCTGACTTAAATGATGAAACTGGCTCTAAAATGTATGAGTTGCTTAGTGTAGCTCAGTGTGAGAAGCAGTGGAGAGCATCCCTTAAGCGCAAGATGGTCATTAATTCAGAGTTTGACAACAAAATAAGTTTTAAAATCCATCAGTGATGCAGCATGGACAGAAAACTGTCTTTCCCACTCTTATCGGGACATTTTTCACTTGTGTGTGTGTGTGTGTGTGTGTGTGTTTGTATGTGTGCCCCCCTATCTGTAAATGCCCTGTCATGTCTGCATAAAGCCCCAGGGGCTGTCAAAGGCAAAATACAAAGGACACCCATGAATGAATGACAAAAATCAATCACTGTGACATATACAGTAGATGTATCCAGCCGTCCTTGTCTGCAAGTCTTTAGATTCCTGTCAACCAGAGGCATGCGGGAAAACAGAAACATCTGCAAAAAACTCCAACAGATACAAGCAGAGCAGTCATAATCAGAACAGTCTAAAAATTTCTTGCACCAACAATGCTGTCGTCCTTATATGCCCTGAAATTTTAACTGCGCCGATGTGTGAGGTGCTGAAGCCACGTTTATTCCAAATACTTGGAAACAACATGTTTCTCTGGCAATCTTCAGAACAGACCAGCTCACGCCTTGTAACAAAAACCACAATTCAAACACAAATCAAGTTGGTGATTGCAAACAGAACCACAAAGCATTTCTTATGTCAGTGAAGCTGTCACACCCGAGACTCAGGCTGCCAAATGGCTGCAAAAATATTGTTTGTCCTTGGCTATTTTTGCTTCTGTGGAAAGCCAATACTTGCATACATGCTTTTAGAGAGGATGTTGTCATTTAGAGCTTCCATATGAATAATTCAGAGCTTCACTCTGACAAATTAAAAGAAAATAATAATTTTCTGTACCTGGCATTGCAAAAAAGTATCACAAAATGTCTACATCTCAAAAAAGGAAGGATTAAGTTCTACTGCAGCATATGTCTGTGATTTTTATTGGATAAAATATGCTTTCACAGTATGTGCACATACTAACTACTGGTATAAAATTCATAAAACAAGAGACAGCATACAAACTTTTTTATCTGTCATTCCTGGATGTCCTACACAGCGTCAGGTTTAGTGTATCTGGGCCTCTGGTTCAGTCAGCATGAGACGCCTGTCTCCTAAATAAAAGATGAGCAACATCTATTTTCATTTTTGCCAAATGCATTCATAGTATGTTGATTGCCATGTCCAGGGCAATTAAACTGCTGTTCAAGCTACAGTTACAACTGTGTGTTCATGCCAAGGGAGAAGAGCTGGAATATTCTGAGTTACCTTAAATGACACCAGATTGGGTGAAACCACTGCAAATACTGCTTTAGCTCATTAATAGGTATATTAACTTTATTACCTTGAAAATAGTGAAACAAGAGGTTCTTTTAGATACTATTTCTTCAGTCATTATCTTCTCACCCTCATGCTGATGGAAGGTCAAACTTGACCTCCAGTTGATCCTGCAGATACTGTAAGCTTTGTTGTTGGTCTCCGCTGTGTAAAAAATTGTAAAACAATTTGGTGTGTTGAGCCTTCAGGACACTTGGATTACTTTGGACAGGCAGGCACCTGAGGCTTCTTATGGTCTTATTATGTTTTTTGGTTTTTTTTCACGTTTGAAAATCTGACACCATTTGTTTTTCAATTGTTTGGGAGATTATAGTCTTGCAATACCAGACAATGGGAGATCTCCGCCCACCGATCGTCTGGGGATGTCAAAATGCAAGGCAGTTGCTGGGACGCTGACAAAGCAACAGTCCTTACATATTTGAAAAGGAGATGCCTACCAGGAAATAGTGCGCTCCCCCTTTTCTT
>JAPXVT010000003.1:6423031-6436451 GCA_029823135.1 Acanthurus reversus | reverse complement strand
AGTAATGTGGCACTGGACTACACAGTTTATGTGAGCTCAAAGAGACAGGGCTCATGTGACAGCTGCACAGCCAACAATCTGACTCTGCCTAATTAATATGGCCTTTTTCCAGCATAGGATATGAAGTGTTGGTCTGAACTACTTCAAAATGTTCCCTATTTGTTGTATGTCTTCCCAGCATTCCTTTGCTGATGCCTCTTTACGTGTGTGTCTCTGTTGTCTAGTGATGGCTTCTTACAGATTATTGACTGAAGGTGTAGCCACCCTCCTGTCCACTAAACAGGTTGTTCAGCTGTCACTCGCTATCTGATTTGCCATATCGTACCACACAGCACTTATGGCATTTACCAGCGTTTCAAACAAGCGCTGTGAAAGTGAACCACCCCACTAGCATATTTTCAAAGTCACTATTTGTATAAATAGATCAGAAACACAGAGGGAGGGAGGGAGGAAAAGCACACCATCACTCGGCAGATCACACCAGCACTCACCGGAAAAAGAAAATATCTGTATATGAATCCGAGACAGAGATGACGCCGGTCTCCTTTCCCCACTGAGTCTCGTTCTCTGCTGCTGCACAGGTCCTCCCTTTTCTTCTTCTCTGCTTGAAGTTTACTTTTCCTCTGGACGTCAATAGGCGAAGTGCTTGTCAGGAGAAAGATAAATCTCTTATTACACAATAAAACCTTTTGTGTGTGTGTTTGTCTGAGAGAGAATGTTTGTGAGTGAGTTTTCTATGATCCTTCCTCTGCCCTCTGAGTCTCTGTGTGTGTGTGTATGACTGTAAGTTGCTTGTTAATGTGCCTGTTGCCTTGGTTCTTCTCTCTCCCCTCCCTTCCTTTTTTCAGTGTGGGGGTGGCCTGCAGGCTGTGTAGGTGGTGGTAGAGAGTAAAGAGGGAGAAGGAAATGATGAGAAGAAGACCTGCCCTCTGTGTCTCATCTTGGTGCTCTGAGTGACACTGCAAAAAAAAAAGGCAGAAGAATATCAGACTCGTTCTCTGTCAAATAAGACTTGTTTTCAAAATGATCCGGGACATGAAAAAGTGTTTGCCCCCTTTGCAGATTTCTTCTTTTTTTGGCATATTTGTCACATATATGCAGAGTCTAAATTCAAAACATTCTCCTTTTCTCCACTTAAAATTTTCTGATTCGTGTTAGAGAGTCTTCTGAAGTTGTCAGAGAATGGAAGTATGCTCATGTCAAGAAGGTCTATCGGGAAATTCTTTCGAAACTCACCTCTTCACAGTTGTGTCATGCATCAGTGCTGCTCTCCTCTCAGACTGCAGGTTTATCAGCATGAAGGTGCTAAAGGAACGGCTCAACGTTTATCCCATGGTTTGGCTCCAAGTTGGGTCCAAACATTTGTGGTTTTCAGATGATGTAACCTGATGATGTTCACTTTTCCACTAGCGCCACCATGAGGTGGCCTTTGTAGTGGAATGTCTGAACAGAATTTGGATATATTAAAAGGTTATAAGAACTTTTTAATTTTCTGTTAAATTTTTTATTTGACTTTAGTTTTAGGTTTCATTATAGTTTAGTTTTAATTCGTTTTTAGAGTAAGTTTCGGCTTTTATTTTTTAAAATTTAGTCTTCGTTTTACAGTACCTTTATTGTGTTTTGTTAGGTAAGATAAAATGTGTCAGAAGGATGTTGCAACGTGTGCATATATATTAATAAAATACTTTACTAAATGCTTTTTATTCAGATGTTTATATCTGTTATCTATATGTGCAAGCATGAAGGGGCAACCTTGTGTTCCAAAATGACAATAAATTAACCTGACCCATAATTACCAAAAACAAAAACCCCTATATTATATTCCCCTATTATCTTAATTAGTTTTGTAACCAGGCAATAACACTTCAGATTAGTTTTATTTTTCCTAAAGGATATCTTTTTTACTTTGTTTGCTTGTGACAGTATTTTTGCTGCTTATTTTAGTTCAAGTTTCAGTTTTATTTTTCAAAAATAACATTGATCTATTAAAAAAAATGGAACTGGGACAGACAGTTTGATTTCCCCCTCAAGGCTCTAACTTTTAATCTAGCACCACCAACAGGCTAAACTTTAATTTATTTCTATTTTCAGGTTTACCATCTGCACACAACCCAACACATGAGGTACGGACAATATGATCATTTAGAAAAACTAATGACGTTCCTATCTGGTTTAGATGTACTTTGTATTCAGTGCTAATAAGCAAATGGTAAAGATGGAAAACTTAATCCTGCTGAACAGGAGTGTCATTGTGCGGATGTTAGCAAGCTAAGCATTTAGCTTTAGCCTCATGGAGGTGCCGGCATGGCTGCAGACTCTGACAGACTGACTCTCCCTTCCATATTATTTTTCATATTATCCCATATCGTATTACATATTATTTCTATATTATTTCTGGTTCTCTGTGTGATGTTGCTTTCCTGCACTGTGGGCTGCAGACTGGTATTTGCAGGTTGTCTTATTTTGACCTCTAACCTTGACAGAGGCTCCCAAACTTTTTCAGCTCAAGACCCAAAGAAGAATTTTACTGTCACCTTGAGACCCAAACTTAAAAGAAAACAGCATCTGAGCTGAACAGACCAGCGAAGCAAAACAGAATTAGGAAAATTAAGGTCAACTCAGTTCGGAAATTTGAATAATGCGGTTATAGATTAACAGATGAAAGATGAAGTAGCTAAGTGTATATAAGTGTTGTTCATGGCATCGAGAATTTATGTTTGCTAAAATATAAAATATTACACAAAGAAACAAAAACAACAGAACTTCAAAAAAAAAAACAAAAACAAAATAAACACACCAAATGTGACTGCATATGATGGTATATTTTTCATTCAATAGATGGAGATAATTGTTTTGCATCATTTGGATTTCCATTTTCATTTTACTCCCCTTCTGTGCAGACTGAACAAACAAGCAGACAAACATCATTTAATGCAGCTGCCCAGAATTTTTCACCTGAGGTTTTTGCAGCCGACTGGTTCAGTAGATGAATATCTAAAAATGGATGACCTGATTACAAGAAATGCTTCTCAGGAGGTCACCGATGAAGCACGGTACAGTGCAAGACAGTCAGGTCCTGCTGGGCACATGACAGATGCATCATGGGATGTTTCAAGGAAAGTGTGAAAAAAGAGGCATGCGAAGCTTGCATGCTTATTAAAAGAAACACACACACACACTTTTTACCTTAACAAAAATTGCTCTCTTTTTTTCATAAATGAACCCATGAGACCTGCTGTAAAACAGATTTGGTTTATATATTGTAAATTATCATGATGTACATGGAAAGATTTATTAGTTATGACTGATTCCTCCTCGGCAGACTGGCTTTGAAACCGCAACTCTAATGTCCCGTAAGATGGGGGACAAATTTCTAGGGTCCAGGGTTTCTTCATTCAGCAAATTATAATGACTCAAATCAGTTGGATTTTTTTCAAAGTGCCATTCTTTTTTATTTCACTTTGCTTCTTTGCGTTTCCCCAGACTGTTTCCTTGCTGAGCTGCAACCAATTTCTTGACTTCGCATTCAAAGTCAGTGGAAAGAATTTATCAGGTGCTGTACAAAATGACATGAAGACGAGTCTGCACATGTGGGAAAAGTTTTTATTTGAGTGAGAATTTGGCATTTTTCCTTAAATGTTACGAATGATTCCTGAACTCAGAAACAGATTCATAATGAATATGCTTTCTAAGCAGAAAAAAGGAGGTAAGGAGAAGAGAGGAAGAGTTTTGAGACATAGGCAAATATCTGTAGTCATGGTCGGCACGTTGCTAGTTAGCTCACAGATGGGCTGTTTAAATCAACACACGCAGTCCAGCAGTCAAATTCAGACAAGGCGAAAAAATTTGCTTTGCTTTCTGTACAAAGACAAACTTACAGCCGTAGTTTAATGTGGTCTGGTGTTCCGTCAGACACACACATACTGGCTTCAATAAACTATTAGCCCATTTTAAAATGAAAGCTAACTTACATAGCTTACAAATTACTTGCAAAAAAATTACATAATTAAATAAAAAAGCTAAAAAATTACAATGTAATACAATTAAATTGTAAAATGATAACAAAACTGTGTATTACTAATGTAGCACTGTAGTCCATAAATTGATAGTGAATTAACCCACTTTAAAGTAGCCTACATGTTTAGGCTAATTTGCGACATAAACAACGTCTCCTTTATCTTGCACTGTTTAGTGGCAATACATCAGAGCTCTCACCAAAATAAGAAACTGATAATTACACTTAAGTCCCTTATTAGCCTCTATGAATGTGCAGTTACCAACGCTGACTGAACCACCAAGCCACAACCAACGGCAGCTAGCAAAAATCCAGATAAAGAGACACCTGTTTGTCAGGCTGTTACACTTTTATGTGTCATTTGTTGCGTCACTGCTTGTTGTTGTTGAAACCAGGAGGTGATTAGATTAGATTAGATTAGATTATACTTTATTCATTCCACAGCGGGGAAATTTACATGTTACAGCAGCAGGAAAAGAAATAACAATATACAATAGAATAAACCTATGACTTAAAAATAACAATATACAATAAAATAACAATATACAATTAAATGAGTACAAACTTTGGAAGAGAAATGTGCAAAAATATTTCAATAGCAGCAGGTATGGGGGCAAGGTAAGTAAGAATGTGCAAAAAAATATCTAACAGCAGCAGGTATGAAGACAAAAAGAGGTACTAGAGGTATCTAACAGTCTATAGTGCAATTGAAGAGCAATTGAAGTGTACAACCAGCAATGCTGTTTGGGCCAGCTGCCTTCCAGGGATTATTCTCCTTGGAGACTTTGTCACATCTGCAGGTGAAATTGTGAGCAGAGGTGAGGTGGCCTCCTCTGAACGGACTAATATAAGCAGGCTGTGTATTTCCTTCACTTGTGCAAATAATGCGATTGAACACAAATTCTGATTTAGTTAAGTATGGTTGTCAAAATTTTAAAATCTTTACTGATGCAGAAAAAACTTGGTTTGTGAGTTCCTTTGGTTTCCCTTGTCGCTCCCGCAGCAATCTTGCCGGTGATTCGCAAGGGAAATCTCACACCCCTCCATTTGAAGTGTGCCCCTGAAAAATCTTTAAAGGGCCATTTAGTCCAAACATTTCAGCCGACACAACTATCTCAACAAGTGTCCGGACACACCTGAGCCTAAATGTGAATGTGCAAGATAGAGTGGGTAGGGGCAAGGGGTGAAATGAGATGGAGCCTAAATCTAGTTTGTCTGAATGCGTTTGTTTGAATCTGAGATTTAAGGGAAGTGCACAGACAACGCTCCTCTCGACACAAGAGCCTAAAAACGTCTCTTTGCTCAGATGCAAGTCAATATAGTGAACGTCAGACATTTTAGGGGACATTAACGTAAGGAAAACACATTTTTGGATGGGAAGAAATTTTACACATGCTCCAACTTCTTGTTAAGTTTGCACCTCACTGCACCAGGATTTTGCTTGTTGGTCACAGCTCTGTGTGTGTGTGTGTGTGTGTGTGTGTGTGTGTGTGCTGCGTGTGTGTGCCCAGTTTCTGTACTTACAGTATATGATTGTGTGAGTCTCATGAAATGGTTGACCCAAAACTGTTGAACTTGATTTACACGTAAAATAGGCAATGGAAAGGAAACATTCAGCATATAAATATAAAATTAGACACGTACCGTTTAGCAGTTGACTGATTTATTAGAGCAATTCGTGATCAACAGCTGGGCCCTGTGAATCCTCACAGCACCCAACGGCATCCACACAAGGATATATCTGTCATATTTTCATCTTTTGCTTCTGCGTCTGACAGAACAGGAAACACCTCTTTATACAGTCTACACCGGCTGCATAACAGCTCACACTGTATTTGTGCTGCACGTGTGTAAATGTGTCCCTGATGTGTCAATAGGCTACTTGCTAATACATTCACCATATCATACCTCATGAGGTGATTGATATTATTATTGAATCCCTTTTGTGCAGCCCAAAGTGTGAAAAATTAATTAATTTTAAATGGTAATCAAACTCCCTGTAAGTTCAAAGCACACACATTTTCTCGCAGAGGTTAAGTCTGTTTGATCCCAGCCTGCTGCAGCTGTGAAGACTCTGCAGGAGATAGTGTAACTCATATCTACCCCTTGCTTCACTGTTGCTATGGAGTTGAAATAATTATAGAGGTTTAAAATTATGCAATCAAGGACAAGATCCCTCTCCCCGGTATGGGAAAATGAGTAATTAATTTTCTTCTTCTTCTTCCTCTTCTTCTTCTTTTTTTTTTTTTTTTTTTTAAACATGCAGGCAACTGGGAAGAGTGGATTCTAGTCATTGTCTGGTCTGGTAAAACATGTCTGCCTAACTGGCTAATTAAACTGTGAGCTAGGGCAACCTCCACCCCACCCTCTTGATATATGTTAAAGGTGGCACTTCATGATCCCAGAACAACACACTTTTTTTTTTTAACGTTGGCTTTATGAGCCTTATGTTGTCCTTGAAGAAAATCAGTTGGGTTTAAAAGTAGGGGAAGTTTAAGTAAAGTTTTACATGGCCTTTTCAAACTTACTGTCTGGTAAGATAAGCCCAGGATAAAGCATTGTATTTCCTGTTTACCTGAGCTATTTCAGTGTCTCGGGCAGGAATAACAATAATGGGAAATAGAATCAGCTCACCTTAATGGCTGAGGCAGTAATTCCATTGACAAGGCAGACCCCTTTAATAAAGATAAGCCCCCAAGAAAATCAATAACCTGAACTAATTTCGAAAGGACTCGGGTTGTCTAGACAAACACAGCCTTCACACTCAACCAAACAAGCCTTGCAAACCCATTTTAAAAAGGCCTTTTTCATTGATATTGCTTTGAGGGCAAACAAAGGATGTTCTCTGCTACAAGACATAGTAACAAAGGAGGCCAATGAGCAAAGCTGCAGATGCCCTTTCTGTGCTTGTTTTTATTCCCCCATTAGGCCTCTAATGCTGGGTCCACAAACTTCTCTAATTAAGAATTCGTCTTCAGCAAATTCACCCATAAAATGGCCCTCGCTGCAGAACGTGGGGTGATAAAAGGAGTTATTGGGCCTGCGACCTCTTTTGGCTCTTATCTCCCATAAACACTTCAGTTGGTTTTACAGGGCCATGGAGGAGGCAGAATGAGCAATAAGCCAAAGGGGAATAGTGGGGGACTGATGACTTATTCATGAAGAACGGCGCAACAAGACGGCACAGATGAAATTGACAGTGAAGAGTCCTCATACCATAAGTTGTTATGTAGTTCTGATAAGACTTGTACTTGAAGTTGATTAATCTTTGGCCTGAGCCTGCGTCACACTGATGTTTTTAAGGATAAAATACAGAGTGCTCATGCTCTTTTATTTTGGAGAAATATAAAATTATACTGCATGCTCATTAGCTTTACCAGAGCTCCAACATTAGCTTGTGGGTTTACTATCACACCAGCAGAGACAAAGCTCAGCTCTGCTCTGCTATGAAAGTCACCCTGCTGAAATGACGGGATGTTTTATTCCCTCTATCGTCTTAACCTGATTCTGTCACAAACCCAGAACTCCACATGAACAGATATTATCATTAAGTTGCAGCCGGATCTTTTTTAGCTATTTAAATGAGCCTTAACTCTTCATATCTCTCACCTAACGACTCTGCTTTTCTTTCCAAGTTCATTAAATTCAGTTAAAGCCAGGAGTGTATTTTTTTAACCACATCTCACCTCAGTTTGTGCGTGTACTGCTGATTAAAACTGATGGCTAATCCCGCCTCGCTATGCAGGCTGAACACGAGAATGTAATGTGTATGGCAGGACTGCATCCAGACAGCGGCCAGTGTTTTGTTTGTCAGAAAGAACAAGAGGAAAAGGGGTAAAGTAACACACAGTGCCAATACTTGTGGTTAGCCTTCCTTGAAAATGTCTGTAAACAGAACCTCGCTGGAAGTGAAAGCTCAGCTCAGAAACAGACGTAAAGCCCAGCTGGCACAAGAGTGTTCATTTCCTCCCAGGCAGAGTATAAATTTTGCGCTGAGCTACGGCGGACTAGCTGTCCAGTGCTACATAGGCAATGGTGTGGAGCGGCGCGAAGGCAAATGCTGTAAACAATGTAATGATAGAGCGTAGGACAGACGCGTGGAGCTATGATGGTTTACATCCTCCCCCGTTCCTGCCCAGTCAGGCCTCTGAAGCACCCGCTGCCAGAGAGGCAGAGACTCGGCACAAGGAAATGGACCTGCAGATTGTTATTATAGATAAACACTTCCCTTATGATCTAGTTTGCCCTGCAAGTAGAAAATTACAAGGATGTTGCTCAAAGTACAGAGGCAACTGCCACATGAGCACAGTCCCAAACTGTTCACAGCATCTCAGCAAAATGATGCAGAGCACGATTGTGTTCAGCTGATGGCCATTTTTACATTTATTAAGTCAGGTCACAGAGGATTTTTATAATTGATCCATCATTTTCAGTTGTTTAGTTAGGCCAAAATGACAAATAGTTGAAACATGACGATCTTTATCAATACTAGTTTCTTGCAGGCCTGTATATTTGTTAAGTTACAGTCCAGAAACCTCGAATATATTTTTTTATTCAAAAGCAGAGCTGTCTGAATCATGATAGTTTTCTAAATGCGCTGTGATTTACATGTGGTCTTTGAAAGCATAGGTTTGCAATTTTGCAAAGTCTGTTTCAAACAATTTGTCAGGTGGCCGTATAAACACTGAGACTGCTTTTGCATGCTGAAGAATTATCTTCCTAATGTGCTTCTGCTGAAGTGATGGGAAACAAAAGCCCCAGGCTTAGTCGTTTTTTAGAGTCTTTAGCGTAAAGTTTCTTCTCTCTGTTTCCCTTGGCAGCATTTCCCTCAGTGGAAGGACAAAAGCAAAACCGTTGTGCACAAAAAAGACTAACAGATTATTAACAGATCTAGAAGCTGTGTTAGTAAGAGAAGCAGTACCGTTAAAATCTTAATAATACCCATCCCTACCGACCTTTAAGTACCTAAGTAGAAAGGTTAATGTGGTACGTTTACTTTTACTAGAGTACAATTTTGTCCGTTTATTTGTACTTTTATTTGAGTGAAGTGTTTGAGTACTCTTCCACTACTGACTTTTTGAAACATTTTTGCACATTATGAGGACTGCGTCTTTTGTCCCCCATTACTTACATTGAAAACACGTTGGACAAGAATCTCTCAGTGTTTTGGTGTTTATGTGGGCTTACACTGGCTTTAGACTTGAAAAACTGTGAACCTAAAGTTGTGGGTGATACAAAATCCAATTCGATAAAAAAATGAAGCACTAATAAGTGACCATACCACCTCATCCCACTCGTGATCATGTTGCAATCAATGACCAGCATGTGAAGGGACAACTTGAATTACTTACGCAGATGCTGTTGCTCGATACCATGAAAGTTCCAGTTCAAGGTCGTTTGCTGTGGCTAAGTGACATTTCAGAAACGTGTCGCTATCAGCGTCACTCTGAGACTCTTTCCATTTCTGATCTGCATATCTCACAGTTACGCTCCACTGATTTGTCATTCACACGTACTGCACAAACAAATGAAGCTAATCATGGCTGCGCACTCATGTCACAGTCGAGTCATGCACATTGGGGTCAGTCAACAGCTGCTCCCTAACTTTCTTCAACCAGATCTCACTTGTTGTTTCTATAAGAATCTAAAGATATACTGCCTGCAGCTTCTCCTCATGGACACCCTCCTCTGCTCGCTGTGTATCTGGCTGCATAAAGCACTCCCTCTTGTTTGTTTACTCTATGTGTGCTGGCAGTATCCCGCTGCTGCAGCAGGGAGCACCATAACCGGTACTGACACAGCTAACTGTATAATGCTTCGACCTCTGATGCGAGCAAACACAGGACACCCCTGTGGGAAACGGCTTTAAGTTGAATGCATTATTATCAGCTCGCTAACTGCAGCCTGGTGTTGAATCACTTCAGCGTTTGGCAGCCAACAGCACATCACAGAAGGTCCAAATACTAAAGCTGGAGTTCTGCAGCGCTGAATACATATTTGTGGTTGCAGGAAAACACTGGCAGATCGGTGGTGTGCGCCTACCAATAGGATGTTGTTGTGCCAGAGCGAGAGAGGGTCTCCAAGTTATGCAGAACGGCACACACCAACTGGAGTTTAGGGAAATAAACATGAGATATCTGAGCTGACCTCCTAGAAGAGAACACCAAGCCCCTGGTGTACCTTAGTTAATATGTATTATGTGCTTTGCCCTGGAGTACAGCTTGAACAATGCATAACTGGAGACTTAGCTGAAGTGGGATTAGTCTCGATGTATTACTCAGTGCTGTTTGTGTGCTGTAAGATTGATGCCGTTTAATAAACAGCGTTACAAGATCGTAAAAGTCTTGAAACATTGCTCATTTTTTCTGCACTTTACTCATCAGAGCTGTGATATCTTTGTCAGCACCCAGCAGCCCTTCCCATAGTTTTTCTCATTAAACTATTTATCAGATAGGCCTCATCAAAGATTAAGAGCATCCTCGCAGTTCATTACAAGATGCCTTGCTTTTTATTTGATGAAGTAATTCATCCATAATGTATGTGTGTATTGCAGTTTTTTTTAGGATGCCTGTGAGACTGGAGAACAGCATTGGCTTACCAAAGACTTTAGACCCCAAGAAGAGAGAGAAGATTTGGTGCATTTGTTTTGATTACGTCGGCATTTCAGAGCGTTCCCTCCACGATGAACTGTGGAGCAATTACTTAACATGGAAGAAGATCGGACTCAGTGTGAGGACTAGGAAAGGCTTGATGGGAAAAGCATGGTGGAATTAAATTGGTTGAGCAGAATTATCTTTATCTCTGTGTCTGTGATGCAGAGGATGATGCGGTGGGGAGATCTGGATGCTGCAGAAAGCATAGGTGCTTTATCAGAGGTGGCAGGCTGAATGAGGATCGTCAGGCCACTCTCTGATTGAATTCCTCCTCATAGTCTGTTGTTGCTTCTGAACGACCCCCGGAACACTTTCCTGAGTGAGTCAGCGTCCTTGGGATTGGTTGCCTCCACTCATCCAAGGGTGATGAGCAAGTCAGCCTATCCGATCTGCGAAAAATGCCTCCTGGGAATCCAGACAATGTCAGTTGGTGCTTGAAATAAATCTCAGAGCATTGACAAATGTCAAAGCTAAAGTGGAGGAAGCCTAGGCCAGGGTATGCAGCGGCGGACAAACAATGGTGGGTTGAGTCTGGCTAACCGGAGGGGTAATGAGAATGGGAAATGACAGTCTGTGGCGGGATGCAGCATTATTTGACCCCTGCAGTTTCTGCACAAATTCAGGACGACCGGGAACATTTCCATCCTAAATATTACGCACAACTGTGTGAGCTGTTGTTTGTTGATACATCTTCATGTAGATTTTTGCTCATGTAGCATAAACATATCTTTGTTTATGAAACACAGGCCTTCATCAAGTTGAGTGGCTCATGTTCTTCTTGCACACAGATGGCAGTGGGCAGAAGAATTGGTAACTGGAAGAGACTTCATTGCACACTGAACCATTCTACAGGAAAAAAAGCTGAGAAGATAACCATACTGCTAGGGCTTAACTCCATGTGTAGAAGATCCTATTTAGAACACTGTAATTAGTGCCTGTGGCCACATGTGTTGGGGTGTACCAGCAAATGATATATTTCACCCTATTGAAGTTCATAATGATCGTGTCTGCTGACATGTGGGTGTGGACTAGGTCATTGTCTTACTCATGTGCTCCCAAAATAGCTAAATATTGCTTATCATCAGAGCTGCTGTGCAATTTCCTCTAAAAACATGGGAATGTTGTCTCTCCATCCTCAGTGTCAGTGTGTGAAATGCTGCTGAGGTGTCCGATAAAACCGTCCACATCAATATTAGATAACACATGTGCTAATTATGGCACAGATCTTTTGTCTGACTTCGCAGACTCAAGGTTAAAAGTCCATTTCAGATTCCCGTCATTCATTCCATTTGTAATAAATCCCATTAGATAATAAACACTTCTATTGCTGCAGTTGATTTGACCAACAAAATGCATCATTACCTGATATAATGGACTTTACTGATGAAAATTGATATAGAGCACAACTTGGTCTTTGTTCCTGCAATTGATTAAGTCTGAAAAAAAATATGAACAAAATATTACTTTTGTAGTTATTATACAACATGATGATACCATATTTATTAAAGGCTGATGACTAAAACATTTCTGTACAAAATTAGTTGTTGGTGTGGAACAACGAAAGTCTGAAAAATGTCTGATGTTAGTTTGAGATACTTTTCCACCAGGTGGCCCCAGAGGAGAGTATTACTGTGTAACAGGTTCCAGCGGCATTACATTGACTTACACCCAGACAAACCAAGGCTGCCTCGTATAACAGTAATGCATTTACTCCTTCCCTCATGAATGTTTTGATGTTCAGTGTGTGTTATGGCCATTTTGGAGTAAAAAGCTTGTGCTGCTGTTAAACTGTGTTGCCTTATACTTGCAGTCATTTCTATTATTTTGTCCATGCCATTAATATCAGTAAGAGTGGATTAAATAACACAAACATCCCTGCATAAGGCACAAGAATTCACCAACAACACAAACGTCAGCCATACGAATAAATCAACACCCCTGTAAAACGGTTTTAGTAAAAACTGAACATTAACCTCAAATGAACTGGCTGAGTGTATTTTCAATTCCTGTACCACCTTAGAGTGAACATATCATATTTGACTGAGATTATATTTTCTCTTTATTGGTGTAACACTGTATTAATCATCAAGTCGACAAGGATGGTTTTAGTTAAATGAGCTAGCTTAAGAAAGGACAGTAGGAAATGTTCTCATACTGAACATTTGTCTGATGCTAACATGGGCTGACTGGTGCAGCAGCAATAGAAACTGTAAGCACCTGTATCCAGAGAAGGGCCACATGGTCTTAGTTGCTTCCATTCTTTTTTTTAAAAAGGCCTCTGAAAGCCTCCACAGGACAGTCAGGGATTAAATGCCTTGCTAACAGGCAACTGTGTCAAGGGCACCTGTGCTTTAGTTTCCTAGTGAGAAGAGAGCGTTAGTCACTCCCCAGCTGCAGCCTGCAGGTTGAAAGTGGTGAAATCTTTTCTCGGGCGACCGCAGCCTCCAACATGTAAGTGGCTGTAATGTACCATTAATGTGCATAGATGGAGACTGCTCTCTTATCATGCCTTCACATCATGGTCAAGCTAGCTCTGTGGGAGGATTGAAAGGCTCAGCAGTGCTCAAGGTGTCGCTTTATAGAAATCACAGCTGATGGGTAGCATTTTCTTAGCGTTACGAATGCTTTACACAGTGTGTAACTGTTTTTATTCTGCAAATGTCCCCTATATTAAATGTGAATAGGATTGTAGGACTGTTTCGGGGTCTCAAAGTAGAAATGCGAGGAAGTAAAGAAGGAAAGAGAAAGATCA
>JAPXVT010000003.1:6275734-6287377 GCA_029823135.1 Acanthurus reversus | reverse complement strand
CCAGTAAGTTAGGGCAACCCTAACCCTAACCCTACCCTCACCAAGGAAACACAAAATTATCAATAATATGTATAAAATTATTAACAATAACACTGGCTTTTATGAAAGTGTCCCAGTTAGCACAGTTAGCACCCCGAAACTGAAGCAGCAAAACTGAATTTTAACAATCATTCATTTTCTTATTTACACCTAATCTCTCCTTACTGTACTGTGTGAAAAGGCCAGTGTAAAAATTCCTTATTAAGTAAATAAGTAAAACGGATTTCTGTATCAGAGTAAAAATTCTCAGTTTATAAACAGTGTCATTCATTAGATTTTTAGCTTATTATTATTGATTCAATAAAGTATAAGCAACATTTTAATGGAGCTAACTTTACTTTAGATCAACTGGATATGAAATCCCTTTTACAATAACAATTCATCATATCATGTTAACATAAATATGTTGAATGTGCAGTATTTCCTTCTCAACTGTAGTGAGGCAGATAGAAAGTAGCACAAAATGGAAATAAGTGGGCTAAAAATGTCCATGGAGTTAGTCCTGCAGTTCTGCAAAGTGTAAGACCTTCAAAAATGGTCAAACTTGATGCAGAAGAGCTGAATTAGCATGAACTTACTTGGACCAAGCTTCAAATTTCTATATTTTACTTGATGCAATGAAACTCAGTTTCTCATTAGACCTTCCATGCTCATAAATGCCCATCGTTTTGAAATTGTCAAGAGTATTTCCTCAGATATGTCAAAGCTCCTCAAGAGCCACAGGAGACATTAAAGTCCAGAGCGGTTCTGTGCAGCTGTCTACCCCCAAAGATGCGTAAATTGATGTCAGTGTGTATGATCTGTGCTTATATGCACAGTACTTAACTAGCTCTTAGCTACTTTCCACCACTGCAGTAGCCTCAGACACACATTAGGTCCTACACACACACACACACACACATATCCTAGCACACAGAGAGAAATTTCATGGACACACACACACAGTCCATTAGAAATGCAGCTTCCAAGAACCCAAGTGATGATATCTAATAAGAAGTTTTGCCCACCTCTTTCTGTCTTCTCTCCCTCTTTGATCTCTCCACTTCACTCCCTCTGTTTCTTTCTTCCCGTAAGCCTCAAACTATCCTTCCAAATCCCCCCTCTCTGTGCCCCTCCAATCACTCTGCCTCACTCTCCCGCCCTGTGAGCCTCCAGCATGTTATTTAAGTCAAGGGCGGCATTAGCATGACGATCACAACCTTCTATCGCAAGAATTGTAGGAGCGGGCTTTGTTATTAGGGTGGAGAGAGAACTATGAAACACGGGAGGGGGGGAAAGAGAGAGAGGGAGTCGAATGCATACAGAGGCAGGATAACACTGTAAGAAACTGCCTATGATTTGTGATTACATAAGACAAAGCATTCATGTGTCTACATGAAAGAAAAGCATAATCGTAAGACATGCCTCACGTTGTTGGATTGGGCGATACACTTCAGATAACCCCTCTCCTCTTTGTCAGTGAAAGGCAAAAGCATTTTGCAAGTGTTAAGAGAGCCGACAAAGAGGCTCAACATCGCATCCCCGATCACATGTAAACCTCCTTTATTGCTAGGCCCTTATATGAAATCCTCAGTGAAATTAGATCAGACTGCATGCATGAATTCCTGCTTGTTATTCCAGATCTGATTACTCATGCGTGCCCACAGGAAAAAAACACATACACATACATAAGACATAACGTCTCCTCAGGAGCACCCGTGCATTTTAACGCTCTCCCTTTGTGCCCCCTCCCCTCCCTGCTCATACTCTTTATTTACAAACCAATTTATTACAACAGGAAATTAAAGCACAGTAATTGTATCATAAACACACATCTGTTACTAAAACCAGATTAATTTTTAATGAAACAGATGCCGTCCTGGGCCAATTTCTCCCTTGGCCAACCGCCACAGTCCAACCTACCGCGGCCTGCAGTCTTAAAACCACAAGGTGAAGCTTCCCTTTGTTTCACTCACTCTCTGTGGTGAGCTGAAAGCGACACACAAAACACACTTATTGGTTCAAAGACATCCCTGGTAATTAAAGGCATCATAGCCTTATATTTAAGTCACCGCCACAGCTCACTTGGCACTGCAGCACACACAAGAAATCAACTTTAAAAAAAAAAAAAAAATTCTATTTAAATATACTGACTTCAGATGTCCATGACTCACCTTTCATGGACACCCTGCAGTACTCGTGTTCAGCCTGAGACTTCACAGCAGCCAGAGAGGGAGAGATGGGGTCTGACGTTGCACATGGCTTTCAGTCAGACGAATAATCTGATGGTCGGAAGAGAGAGGGGGGTGTGTGGCCTTGGAAAAGAAGAAGAAGAAGAAGAAAAAAAAAACTCCAGCTGCATATTAAATGTGCTCAGGCGTTTCACGGCTGTCAAACCTGGGTGTGATTTGTGATGCGCGGAAGACGCACTGTCTCAAGTCCTGGGTGATGTGTGCACATGTGGATGCCTGTGCATGTATGTGTACAAGATCTGGGCATGCACAACACCGACAGACACACATATACACACACACATGCACACACAGCAGCAGTCAAGCCTGCTATCATTTGAATTCCTCCCCTGTGGTGGCTCTATAAGGCAACTCAATCTCCACCAAGCTGTCAGAAGAAATAAACACGTTATGGCGAGAATTGAAAAATAAAAACAGGCTTTTTCTTTCACTCACATTCATCGTCATAGAAGTTAAACACACTCGCCACTCATGCACACGCATGGCGGACACACACACATACACACGCAACACGGAAACATAAACCAAAGATGCTCTCACTTGTTGCATGGTGAAAAAATACATTTATTGGAATCTGTGTCAATGTAGAAAAAAGTGAAAACTGGCTTTAGGTTTTGTCACAGTACCACAGGTGAATATTCCAGCAGCCGTCTGGTGAGCTGAAGCCGAGTCAGCGAGCTCGTTTAGGGCAGTACATCCGCTACTGATGACAACAGAGAAGTTGGCCTATGGTGGCCTGAGATACCAAAACACATCATCTCACAGAAAAAGCACTGAAAAGCTCAGGCTGCTTCTAAGAAACACCACCAGCAAATACACATGTTGTACAGCAATTAACCTAGACCCCTGTTCTCTCAGTTTAATGTGGGTTTTAGCAGGAGAGGCTGGTTTTTAAAATGTTTGTTGTGATACTGTTACAAATCCCTTCCCAATAACTATAAAGCCAGGACCTCTGACTGCCAGCATCTAACGCGGCTCAAAGGAGCCCGTATTGTGTGATCAATTGCAGGCCACAGTTTTATAAACCATAAGTTGGGCCAATAAAATCCCATTTTGTCGTAGACCCCGGACATAACTCCAACGGCCCTGTGCAAAGATACAAGGTTTCATGCATCATCTTTGATGTCCAACAGGGCCTCCTTTTTCTCTTCAAAGCTTGCCATTCAAACAAAGGGAGTATCACATCAGAGTTTTGTCTTTTGTTTATCTGCAGAGGTCACTTTTTTAATTGAAATATTTCTGTCTGAACAAATATTTCTATAATAAACATACTGTAAGTGACAAATTCTATTCTGGCAGGCCAAACGTTGTTATGGGTAGTGCATTTCTATTTCTGATATGACAGGATAATTCTCACAACACATGGCGAGTCTGCATACTTTATGACGTCAACTAAAACTGCAACAGAAAAAAAGGCATTTGAAAACAGAAAGGACATTTTCTAAACTCAGATACTGAGTATTAACATTGAGAGGTCAGTTTTTTTTCCCCATACATCTTTCTTTACATATAGACTTATTTTATTCTTAAATATCTTAAATCTTATATAAAATAATTCATCAGAAACTGATTCTATATACACAGACAAGAGTGCACAGATGGATAAAGAGATGGCGTGCATGCCGAGGTGGTTTCGCAAGAGCAGGGTTTTTTGTTGTGAGTTTATATGTGCTGCTTGGATGTCCTTTTTTTTTAAAGTTTGGCTTTTCTGATGAAATATATGACTGGTTTTGTCTGGAGTATCACACTCAATGTCATTCAGAAAACAAACGAGTGCTTCTCAGTCAATTCAGAGCCTCTTTTCCTTTTTTTTTTCTCTTTTGAGTGGCGAATCTTCAAAGAAAATGTGACCTTCAAGGTACCAAAAAAAAAAAAAAGAAAACCGAAAACAGATCCATACTTTAACCTTGGCCTCCCTTGACACACGTTATCTACCAAAACAGAACCAACATAATTAATTAATTTCTGGAGTGGATTTTAGGATAAACTTAAGCTTAAAGTCTTGTCAAGTGGTTTTTAAGAGAAGAAAACAATACAGCATTTGCAGGGAACAAGGCTGAATCCAAGAGTGAGACAAAAATCTTACAAGCTGCAGCAGTCGGGTCATATCGCAAATAATATGTTCATGGATGAGCATTCATTTACACTGTGAAAATACAGCACAGCTACATACAAAAAGGCATGCATGATTTGGGGCTTTCTTGAGAGAAATTAAAAATAAATGAGATATAAAGGGATTGCATCTGCACTAAATTCTGCTATGTGTCATTTTGTGGCATTAGCTTAAAGTTTCAGAGATTGGCTAAAATGTTTTATTAGTTTTAATAAGAGGAAAAAATATATGACATTTTTCTTAGGCAGTTTTCCCAAAGCAGCTCATTGTTTCTTCTTAAACACATTCAAACTATTTTTTCCCCTAAAATATTGGGTTTGATTTGACAAAAAGTGATGTCATTGTGGATGTTTTCTAGCATGTGCAAGCTGAGCTGAAGAGAATAAAAATAAAAAATCTAATTAAAAAAAACACCTGCACACTAGTTTGGCAATGAACTCGCTGTGAGGACCTGGCTCTGTCTGTGTGACACAGTGTTCATAAAAACATCACACCGGATCCAATGACTCAATGACATCAGCTCCCCGTTCACGACGGCAACGCTGTTGCTGTTGCCGCTGTCGTTATTTACTTCTCTCCAAGAAAAAAGAAACACAACAGTGAAGACATCATACAGACAGCACAATCAATACTAACCTGGTAGAGGATGCGTCATTTCAATTCTCTTTTTCGGTTGCTTTGAATTTTCACAACTTCACTGGCATTCACACATCTCTGGCAAGCGACAGTATCTTTGTATGTTATTTAGAAAATCACAGTTGCTTGACTGAATGGCAAAAATACCCACGAAGTCTAAAATTGCTGGTTTAGTCGTCTAAAACATGGATGCCAAGAGTTCTTTAAAGTACTGGAGGTTCACTGTCATTGAAGACTATTTGATGGATTCGGATTCAGAGTGTAAAAAAAATCTTGCAGCGTTTTGCTTTTGAGCACTAACACACGTATTCATACATACAACCATTCATTTTCTTGTATATATAGCAAGAGATCTGTAGTAACATGGAACAGTGGATTTACCTTCAATTACATCTGATGGCATGATGTGACACACATTTCACAAATTCTTCTTGGTTTGTTCTTTGTATGGATGCTCTTAGGGGAGCGTTTATATGATATCAGAATTCTGTACAGTAAAACAGCACACATAAAAACATGAGGACGTTAAAATAAAAATATCCCACGCTGATTGTGATGTTTAAAATGTTGTTCAGTTCATTATTTTTTTATTCTAGAAAGGGAGGCGAGGGTTTATTTTTGGCGGGACAAGGCAGGGGTGCTGCGTCCTCCCATGTTTTTCCTTCCCGGACTACACAGTAGTTTCATTCTTCCAGGGTCCAGTGCGTATATTCCCTGTGCTGTCCGAAGTGTACAGGAGGCCTTCGTGCAGGCCCCCTTTTAGAATCCCATTCTGATTGGGTGGGTTCTGGGGGTAGGATTGTCTGCGCTGGGCGTGCATCTCCAGATGGTGATGTGTTGCCACAGGGTCCTGCTCAGCCACTTTGCCACAGCCACACAGGAAGACGCCCGTGTCGCCTGCCTCCGCCGGGCACAGAGAGGGGAAAAGGTCTGCCTTGGCACAGCAGATGTGCCTGTGGCAGGGGTTATGGCATGCCAGGGCCTCGTGCGTGGTGGCTGCAGCAGCGTGGCATGAGTGATGCCCATCGTGGTGGCCTTCGTGGGCCAGATGTGGGCAGATATGGGCGTGGCGCTCATGTGTGCTATGGGGGCTGTCAGTGTGTGAGCTGTGCACGCTGCCTCCATCCACGCTGGAGGGGATGTGATAGGCGAACTCCCTCTCACTCCCTGCTCCACAAGCACCGGCCCCACCCCGGCGACTGAAGTGACGGCCTTTAGTCCTGGTGCTGCTCTTTAGGCAGGGGTGCAACTGGATCCCCGGGCGGTAACCCTCTGGGTCGGCGTGTAGCAGCACGTGTGTCGCCGTAGGCTCCTCTTCCATCAGCTGCTGGCTATGCAGGGCGGCGCAGCATGGCGTCACAGGTGCCAGACAGGTCACATGGTTTTGCGAGGAGGACGGAAGGGCAGCGTGTTTACAGTGACCTATACTACCATGACTGCAGCTCATCACTGCTTTACTCTGACATGGTGAGTCATGGTGGCAGTGACTGTGACCGTGGCCATGCCCGGGGGTATCTCCATTCACGTTGACCTTGGGCCGCGCTTGAGCCGACCCTTGAGCGCCAGAGCAGGCGTTGGCGTGTCGTCCGGGGCAACAGGAACACCAGCAATGCCAGACATCATCACGCTTGGCACAGTGATGGATGAGGATGAAGAGGCCGAGGGTGACGGAAAAGGCACCATAAAGGCAGCTGAAGATCATGTCCAGGAAGTGGCCCTGTGACACGGCCAGTGCCCCAAAAGTCCAGGTAGCCAGGAACAGAAAGAGGGTGAAGGCCGCCGTTCGTAGCTGAGCCTTGAAGGAGTGCTCATTGGCCAGCAGCGCAGGGTTTATGGGAATCCCTGGGCAGCCGGCAGGGCAGTTGCTCCCACTGGGAGGGGCTGCCAGGGCACCAGGCTCAGCACTCTGGTGGCAGTGGGTCGGCACATCCACGGCGGCTAACCTTTGCTGCTCCTCTGTCAGCTGCTTGAGCTCGTACTTCTTTTCGGGGTGTCGTCGTAGCTGAATGAACGTGCAGAGGAAGTAGATGCATGTCACCAAAACGATGAAGGCTACGGGGCCAAAGAAGGCTCCCAGGCTGGGTTCCCATGCCATCCAGCAGCTGCAACACACATGCACACAAGTGTGTTTTAGCACTTTTGATTTCTGACTTATGTTCACATTTTTGAAAAACCAACAGAAATGGAGCATCGCCTACAATTACTTCAGGCAAACAACTCGAGATGCATCGCTGTATATGTTATATGCCCCACTCTCCACATCCACCAATCCCGCCCTCTCAATGCTGCCCTGCGTCATTATGATTACATGTCCTTTTAGCCACCTCAGCGTCCACCTGCAGGCTCCGTCTGGGGGTTCAGTATGTTTTGCTCATAACTCCTCTATATCTATGTAAACTTATTTGTGGGGAGTTATGAAGTCAGAGCCTTGACGCCAAACACATAACATGCATTTGCCTTTTTAATGCATCAATAAACATTTCAGCATGAGTTGTCTGACTGAACTAAAATACTGAACGACAGAACCTGAACTACTTGTTAACATGATTTAATTAAACCCTTTGCTTCATTATGCATCCATATACAATATACTATACAAACAACAAAAGCAGCATTATTATAACCCCTATATGTACACACAAACATCAAACGGTTTATTTGGAAATAATTAATAACGCCTACTCAGGAAAACCCTTTGTTGAGGTGCATAAATGGTGCAAAACAAAACGTGGACACAGTGTAATTTAACCTTGAGAACAGATTCAAATCTTGGACTTACTACGGCGCTTGCTCCCCGCTGCCATAGTTGTCAATATTGACGGCTGCTGTGACCCCACAGATGATGAGAGGCACTCCACCACTGACTAAATAAAATCTGAAGTGACAGAGGGACAAACAGAGGCAGAAAGAATGAGAAAGTAGAAAAATGTCCAGCATTAGAATGCACTCATAAATCCTCTCTCTCACATCTGGATTTAAAACAGCACACTGTCAAAAATGATTAAGAAACAGATTTAGACACATAATAGAAAGATAATAACCAAAAGTTATAACAGACAAAATGACAGATAAGATTAAAACTTGCACAGTGAGTGAAGCTCTTACCCCAAATTACTCTGTGAGCAATCCATCCCCAACTTCCCCCAACATTACCCTCTCAAAACATTCGAAGACGAAAGTATAGCGTCCAAGCATGTCAATATGTTTGCAATCACTGTCTGCAATCACACCAACAGTTTTTTTCTTTGCTACAAACCAAAGTGTCAATTTTACTATGAAAACAAATCTGTTTCCTGTTGATGTAAACATGATTAAGTTGTTAGCACTTGAGGCTGCAATTCACAGCATCTGCTGTTCATAACAGCTCAGGAGGTGTGAAGAAAAACGTGGATTTGAGAAGAGAACGACACCAGTTTAAATTCAGTTTTGCTGACTAAATGATCGAATGCTGGTAGAAAGCCTTAGTGGAAGCTTATACCTTTATGCTTGTTCGGATTAATTGAGTTTATTTTCTAGTTTGTTGCAGACTGCAGTGATCTTGAGTAATAACCAACAAACAAACAAAAACAATTTAAGTACTTTCCATAAACTCCCGCATATACTCTTCCTGTTCAAACCTACGAAAGACTTCTTAAGGTCATCGTGCATGGTGTGAGCACACTCTTACTGGAAATCCACATCAGACATAAGAAGATATATCAATGCTTTTTCCCAACTGTGTATCCTTTCAGACAGAACTGACACTTGTGGTGTGACTGTCCTCAGAACCAGCTGCCCTTTCAGCAGGCTCACGAATGTAGAAAACCTGGTGGACAAATAAATAAGCTGAAATAAGCTCTATCAGGAGAAGATGGCCTTGTTTTTATTTATTGACTTTTTTTCCCGTCCACTCAATTTCTACTTTTTGTAACACCCTAAAGCTCAGAGAGAAACCGTGGGCCTTGAGAGATTATTACAGATACAGTTAACAAGGTCTTTATTGGCTAATGTAGGGAAATAAGAAAACCTGAATTTTTACAAGATAGGAAAACTCACAGCCGCACTGCACGTCAGTCATTGGGCTGAAGTTAGTTTGATAACTGCCACTGACCACACCTCTTGGACTGTGTGTGGAAAAGTACATTTGATAAGATTGGAAGCTAATCTTTTCTGTAGAAAAAAACAAGTAACCAACACCCAAATGTTTTAAAATATACAAAGTTGCTCAAACCTACATTTGCTTCTAACTGCACATTTGTGCATCATTGCTGCTCAGCATTTTGTACATTTCGTCAGAACATTGTTTGTGAGGGTCCTTAGAAATTTGAAGTGAATGTCTGTAAGATGCTATTAAATACAAGCAGTCAAAGTGTTTTAGAATGAGAGGCAATGACAGCAGCAAAACCAAGTTTAAGTGCTTTGTTTTTAACATTAACAGTAAACCCCCTTGGGTATTGCAGTCTTTACTTCTGCTTTCGTATAGCCCAAAATTGGGGGCTGGATGGTATTCTGATATATACCTGGGATGACTCGACCCTCAACTGCCACTTAAGAGCATATACTTTTCAATTCTTCAGGTGCACACAGGTGCAGGCAACTTTCCCAGTATTACATATCATGAGTGTTAAGAATTCAGTGCAGAAACAAAGCTAATCTCTCTGCACTGTCCTTGTCCCCGTCTCTGCACCGTCATCCACTTTATAACACCATGCTATTTCCTCTTCCTTCCTGTTAAATCTCAAACTCTGTCACTGCTCTAACCTTTCCACCACTCCATCTTCATCCTCATCCTCACCCTCTCTCTCTCACCCAATCTGTCCTCCGTCACACAGGGCCCGTCCCCAAAATTCAATTACAATCAAGATGTTTGTCGGGGCTGGTCGGCGATGGGTGGTTCGAAGGGAGGTGAAGGAGGGAAGGAGGGGGGAATTACCAGCCTGTCACTGTCTCTGAGTGGCACGGTTCCCCCAGGGGACTCTCCTTTAACAGAAAGCCATTTACACACCCGTCAGCCAGATAAGCATAAATGAGAAGAACTAGTGGATGTTAAAGCTGCCTGAGCTTTATAACCCTCATTCCCCTATATCCCCTCTAGGACATCCTGCTTGTGTTTTCTGCAGCTCCTGTATTGTGTCCAAACAAACACATGTAACATGCATGCAAAACATGCACAGCATGTGTGATCAGATTAATTTCTACACTTTCTAGCTTTTATGCAAAAAGGCACTTCTGCACATCAAAATTCTTCTCACTCACTTGCAAGAACACGCATACACACACATACACACTTTTTTGGTGGTCATTCTATTAAAAAAGGCCTTCAAACTTTCACAAAATGGCTGTGTATGCAGAGTTGTGCTTTTGAGTGAGTTTAAGAACAGCAATCATCTGATATAAATAGACCCTGAAGTGCTTTTCAGCCAGCGGCTTCACAGTGACTCGCTTCCCACCCTTGTTCCTCAGCTTATGCACTGTCCTCTGTTTTGTTGCTATAAACTGTCCTCTCTCTGGAACTGGTCCAGGACACAAACACACACACACACACACACACACACACACAGCACAGCACAGCACAGCACAGCTGGGGATGACTGATAGTCATTTAGCTCCAGCATAGGGCAAAGGCTTACAGGTAAAGCTGAGCTAGCGAAGCTTAGCATAAAGACTGTACAGGGCAAAATGCTAGTCTGGGATTGTCTGAAGGTTACGGAGCCTGCTAGTAATTAAAAAGCTCACTAATTAACACGATATATTGCTTTTAATCCAGAAAAAATCCTGGCTAAACTCATATCACTAATCTGTGCACTACGCCAAAGTAGCTGTTTCCCACTGTTTCCAGTCATTGAGCTAAGCTAAGCTAACCAGATGCTAGCTGTAGCTTTATGTTAGCTTTGTGGCTCATGTGACTCCGTCTTAAACAGTAAATCAGGCTGGCAATAGGCTACGTCATCCAGAGCAGGCTCTTGTCGCCACGTCCTGTTTGGGAGGAAAACAGTCCCACTTTCTACCGAGACAGTAACAGCGTAAATAGTCACAACAAGCCGATTTAACTGAACGCTGCCACGCCGAGGAGTTGTTGGTGGACGCTGACCTGCTCATTTGTTTTTCGGAGGCTGGACTGACAGGCATGCTAACTTAAGAACATAGCTAGGACAGTTGTCAGAGCACAGTGCTACCGTTAAAGACCCCACAAAACGGATGTCAGAGCGCCATTTACTCCCGTGAATTCTCATATTTCCTGTAAAAACAATAAGCTAGGGTGGGACATTGACGTTTACAGTAGCCAATCGCCCTGAATGTGCATTACACCCCCACAAAATTTAAATTTGACAGCAGATAGCAGCGTAAACATGGAAAACAGTCACGAGGAGAGCCTTCTCTCTCCTGTAGAGGACTTCTCGCCACAACCATCACCAAATCCAGCCAATTTTAGTGACCCAGACAGGGATGAAAGGAGGAAGAGTAACAAGGTTTTGGAGTGAGGCCGTACATGTTCGAGCTGCTCTCTACAGCCGGCAGTGCTGCTGAGCCAGTCAGAGAGAGAGAGAGAGATGTCTCATCCGTGCGACATGTGGTCCTGCGCGATATTTGTTAACTGTCAGCATTTATATGAGGGAGAGAGGGGATGGCGGGCAGGCTAGATCT
>JAPXVT010000003.1:6110186-6120271 GCA_029823135.1 Acanthurus reversus | reverse complement strand
CACTGGTGGTCCCGACAACAATTTTATAATTTTTGACTTTTTCTTTTCCATCACAGGAACATTCATTTTTTATTTTTAGGGAACTTTGAGTTTGCACTTTTATCTAAGTGAGCTTTGAGGTAAAATAAAAACTGTATTGAAATTATTCTGTCACTAAATGACACTATGTTACATTTATTTTGAAATCAAATCACAAAACATTTCAAAGATTTTAGAATTACATTATATGTGATCAGTTTGTCACCTAAAAACTGATTAAGCACCCCACAGAGACAACAGGAGCTTTTATTTCTCCAGCTGTTTCTTCAATTAACTGTCTGTGTCAGCGGGAGTCATGTGTGGGTTCAGGCCAATTCAAGCTATTACTGCTGCATCATTGAAATGCAAATGTAATTTAATCAATCTGTAAAAGTATTTTTAAATCAGTCAATTATTAATCAAATCTGACTATAAATGTTCATAATTAGTTTTACAAATCAATTACACTCCGTATTTCTCTGCACCTGTTAAGATTACAAAGTTACGATGGTCATTTACTTGATTTTGTCTAGTAACAATTAGGTACATAAGGCACAAACAGCTAATCAGCTTGTACCAACGTCACCTGTCACTAAGAAGCACTGCGTAGACTGGCCTATTAGGACAGAGAGTACAGAGAGAGTCACACAGTGGGCAAATAGAACGGGAGCGACAGGATTTTTACCAATCCTGAATACAGAGGCATGGGAAAACACAGAGCTCTCGCTATATAGACCACGTCCCTTACTAATAGCTGTCTAAGGATATAATGACATGTTTTTCAAAATAGAACACAATAAGTTATAGAAGTTTATCCAAAAGTTACCAACTGCAGCTTTAATGACATGATGCCCATAAAGGGCAACTGCACAGCTGTATCTTCACGCAATAAATATAGCTTTAGAAATGAGAGCCTTGTCCTGTAGTGCATAACGAGCCACGTTTCGACCTTTATGTCTGTGCTGTGACTCTTATCCCTGCAGTGTTCAAGAACCAGAGGGCCGTGGCTAGATGAGTCCAACAGACGCCTGCCCTGACCTCTGCACAGGAAGCACCTGACCCAGGCAGGAAGCAGCACGCACTCCTTCGTTCCCCCTCATTTGCAGGCAGTGCCCGACCTGCATCAGCATATCAGCTCAAGGGCTCTTTGCTGGAATGTATGGAGCAGACATCTGCTAGCCATCACGCTGGAGCTGCTGGGGAAAGAAACAGATGCATCTTCTATGACACATCTTCATAAAAACTAGTTGGGAAGTCTCAGAGGGGAAATATTAATATTTTCGATAGCATGGAAGTGAAGAAGAGGGATATATTCATCTCATTCCATCATTTTTCTTGATAACAAAAACCTAACATCTGGGGATGAGCAATATCCCATCCACACAGCCTTAACAAGGTTGTGGTTGGTGTTCACGCCTATACAACATTCCCCTAAAAAGAAACGGCATATAAAAAATTACAACCACCAAAAAACATTAAAACATACGGTTGTTTGTGCACCACGCTATGTCCAATTGAAAATTGCTTCTTGCCAAGTAAATGAATACAAACGTGTAAGATTGAGATGTGCTCTGGAGAGGTGGCTGGATCCAAGCATAGCAAGAGCAGGCAGCACTGAACGTTATCATTGTAATCCCATAATGGATGCTTTAGGGCTGGAAAGGAGCGCTCCTCGTCCTGCCACAGGATACCACTCATGGCTCTTTGTCTGTGCACTGAGCAGAATTACCCTGTAATTGCTTTGGGTTCAGTGTAAATGAAAAACACATACACTTAGGATTAAATAGAGAAAAATGTCTGTGGTGCAGACGTCTAAGGATGGCAAAAACACAAACTGTAGGGGGGGAAAACATGTATATGCTGCAGGCTGGATCACATTTTTCCTCATTTCTGCAAACTGTGTCGCATCATGCATACAGTGCATCTTCATATAATATGTCCCATCACTTCACACATACACACATGCTCAAACACACACAAACACAGCCCCACTACTAACCAATGATTTTTCTCATTCTGGAGCAATATCCTCTGCGTGAACCAGATGTAAGGAGAAGCGGAGGATGATTCTATCACATATGAGATACAATTCCCCTGTGGACCACAGCACGGAGCAGGCAGACAAGGAGGGAGGCAAGGGGAGATTGCCTGTCTGTAACTAGTCTCTCAGAAAAAAATAATAATAAAAAGTGAGTAAAGGCTCTTGGATTTCTCTTTTTTATAGCTAACAGCTTCCAGTCAGTGAAGAGGCCATTTTGTTCTGCTTAAAAACTCTGTTTGATGCAGCCACTGCTGCTGCACTGCAACAATATGTCCTAATCTTTTAGTCTTCAGACTAATTCAGTCATAAAAGTTTTAACTTTCAGTTGTGTAAGTAGAGCGCATAACAAAATTGCTTTCTTCTTACAAAAGCATATAACTCCTAGCATTCTAAAAACTTCTTTTCATTTCTCTGATTTGCGTCCCCTTGTCTCCTCTCTGCTTTGGTCCTCCTGACTGCGACCCGGAAAAGGAGCTTAGTGCCATCTTGAAGAAAGACTCAATTTCTAAAATGATTCGGAGGAGGGAGGAGGGAGGAGAGAGGGGGCTGGCTGGAGGATGAGCAAGGACAAACAGGTGTATCCGTTGTGGAATTCTATTCAAATCCCGTGATGTATAAAAGAGTCACACACAGCTGAAGTATATAAACCATGGCATTTGTAAGCCGTGTTAGTAATATAAGATGATCAAAAGCGCAACCAAACTTTCTGCCCTCCCCTCTTCGTGTAGCACCTCCAAACATGCTATTCTAACTAAGACACAGAGAGAGAAAATATACCTTCTAAGGTACAGAAAGATAGACCTGAGAGCATTTGTGTGTGTGTATATACAGCTGCTGTCATCTTTATTTGTAGAGTGATTGTACAAGTTGTCATAAACACTGTTAATCTGACAGAGATCATGAAGTTGTAATCTGCAACCGAACAATGGATATGTGATGCAGCTGTGCCTCACATCACATTTAATTGACAGTGTAACTTTCTTTCTTTCTCTCTCTCTATAGTTTTTTTCTTTATCTTCAAACCAACACATGCTGCATATCCAGACATCTCACACCACCCATCTGCCCAGTTCAACTCTAGTCTTCTACCACTGACCAGTAAGCAATTTCATTTTAATAACAACTAGCTTAAAGGTAGAGTCAGTAGCTTTGTTCATAGCAAGCTATGTAGGAATATTGCATTTGTTTAAAAGGAAAAGTTGATAATCTGTGCTTGGCACCAAATGTGATCTGTCCAACAGATAGCAGGCTAACAACTCCACATGGCTCTTCATTTCCAGCCTCACCTTCAGGCCTCGAAAGCGGGTAAAAAACTGAGACTCAAACCAAGACTCACTGTCATTCTGTAACAAGCTTTATCCGCTTGCCATTTCAGCTCACTGGGGTTATATTTCCTTTTCTTCACCGCTATGTCTGCATCTGCAATTTTTTCCTTCTGGATGGCATCCTGTCACTATGTTTTATCCACTCCCAACCTTAACTGCCCACTGTAATTTGCTGGGGGAAAAACATCATCTCCCACCAAGAAGCATCCTGAGTAAACCAAAACATCAAATACAGGCAGAGGAAAGATACAGCCACCACCACACATGTCTAAGGGCCCATAAGTGATGCTGAGCAGGATTAATTTGTATAAATCTATATTTTGTTTTTTAGAAAAATGCTACTGACTCTCTACTAACACTAAGGGCCCTGTCTTACACCCGGCACAAAGCCGGTGGGCTGGTGACGCAGGTATTATTGCTATCTTAAGTGTAAGGTAGCAAATGCACCTGCACCGCATCTGTGTGCCCATAGGCAGGAAGTGTGAAAGTGAAGGGAGAATGAAGGCGTGTCATTTAGACCAGAAAAAAGATGGTTTAAACGCAGGCGCAAACAATTTGCCTGTGTAAGATATGGCGAGGCTGTCCAATGTGCACACACAGCCACACACCATTTGTTTCTGTTTTGAAGAGAACACACACACACACACACACACACACACACACATACATACGGAAAGAAGAGGGCATGCCTTTTCTTTTCTCTCCCTCCTTCTCTCAGAGTGTGTCTAATATGAAATCACTTCATTAGAAATAAAGCAGAGCCTAAATATTGAAGTAAACACTGCACATGTGTGAGTGTATCATGTGTCTCTAAAATTATTCACACTAATAACGAATCAGGAATGATAATAATCATAAAGCCTAATTAATCTCTATAGATGGGAAGGGATCACAGCTGTCAGATGCAGCAACTTGTGTCTTTATTGGATCCAGAAAAACAAGCATTAAACAATTACGATGAGCAAGACCTGATCAAGAGACCGTCGCAACACAGGGAGAAAAACGTATTATTTCTTCTGTCAGAGCCTGATGGACACCTGTGCGTAATTTTGGACATGCCTTATCCAACCCTTGGGAGACTTTCTCATTCTAATTCCTCCACCCAGTGTTACTGGAAATGCATTGTGCAGCTGTCCTGGTGATACCGCTCTGGAGACGCGTGTTCTCGCGCTTTGACTAATTGAGCCAGCAGATCCGTCTCGTAACTTGAAAATCTTCTCTCTTTGTTTGGACGTGGTAATCATGCCAGCGTTTGCACCATGGACACACCTGTTCTTAAAGGTAATGAGAGCAAACCTTCTGATTGGTTATTGCATGTTCGGTCAAACACACATCCATGAAATGATGAAATGATTGCGCACAGCGGATGGGAGTGTGTCTGCTGTGCGTCAGGAGCGCAGGGGGCGGGGCACAGCTGTGGAGGAGACTGCAAAGGTGGACTCGGACGCTCGTTTAATAAATTAAAACCTTTGCGCCTTCCGTTTGCACTTTGAACCACCGAAGAGTGTAAGATAGGGCCCTATATGTTTATGCTTTACTAAAAGCACTTAAAAGAAATGTGTTTTCTTTTGTTGAACTAAAGCTAAAAAAAAGTTGTTTGAGCCAACAACTTCTACAGCATATGCTACTTCCCCTGTCGACCAAATCTACTGCTGCCCCCACCACAGTTGGAACATAATAGGGCAAAGACTGTACAAAAACTGTATTATGAGACAGATTTTGCCCGGAGCTTTCTCACTGGCAATTCAGCACTAAATCATTGCCTTACATTATTCTTGTCAAACAGCAGGTGGAGAGATAACAGTGGAGAGGGAAACCCATTATCAGAATAGATCTCCTTAATCATGTTCTCATTGTGCTAACCACTTGAAAACAGAATGTTAGTGAAATTGAACTGTTTCGTGTTAATGGGAAGTCTCAGGGGGCATTCTTTAAGTATAAAAATATCCCTTATCTTATAGCTATCTTTTGTCAGAGCTCAGCGAAATGTCCATCTCAAGAAACACACAATCTGACCTCAGTAGTTCTGAAATTAAAAAAGAGGAAGAAATCTTCTTGGATTTATTGGTTAGGGGTTTGATGGTGTAAAATGTTATTTACCTTTACACAAAATCAATGGATGCATTGATATTCACTTATATGCTGTATTCGGACTTTTCTGTCATCATCTTTCTGATAGAATGAACATTGTGAGAATACATCCAATTTAAGAAAGTAAAATTTAAGGCATATCCTGTCTAAATCTCTGGAAAACAGATTTCAGAACTTAAGGACCTGCTGGTTTTCATTCTGACCTTTTACTTATGGAAGAATTTACACCTGGGATGCCAGGTGAAGTCAATTAATGAACTAATTAACACAAGTGCTACTTATGGGGACAATTATTTGGGGGCTACGGATATGCTACACATTCAGTCAGATGGAGGAAAAGATTAAGTTTACATGAGAAATTACTCTATAGATTTACTTACTGGGAACAGTAAGAATTGATTAAGATTGATTAATTGAATTATTATTTATGAATTATTTTTATTATTTTCAGTAACATTTAACTCCTTTTTGCTTATATTTCTGTCAATTTATGAGTTGACAAATATCACCCAGTAGCGCCCAATCCATGTTTAGTCACTGAAGTCATTATGTAAGTCATTACCACATCTGAGCTGTTGTTCACGTAGCTTGCGAAACTCCAGTCCGTGAAGGTGGGTGGGGAACACACACACTGAGTCGTTGCCAATCCTCACCGAGTTGCTCCGAGCCCAGAGGAGCAGCCACTTAAGCTGACAGTCACAGAACAAAGTCTCAGTGCTGAAGTGCCTGATGGGAAAACCAGGGATAAGTTAAAACCTGTGTGCTCATGGATGTAACTCATTAGTAGTAGCTAGTAGTTTTGAACAGTGACGTTGCTTCAGCAAAAGCCAAGGTAAGCCAATGTGGCATGACTGCACAGCGACATCCTGTGAAGAGACCCCATGGGACCTTATTTCGGAAAAATGTTGCAGTGCTGGTAAATGGAGAGGGACAAATTCCTTTTTCGATCCTGTTTAAATTGAACAACAACTTTCTTGACTAGGACAATTCTATTTTAAATTGAAAAACATCATATTTGAGATAGATGGTACAATTTAAAAAGCATCAAAAAATGATTTGTCTCTCTCCAATGACTGCTGTACAATTTTTTTTTTTTTTTTTTTTTTGACGAGAGGTCCAATGGGGTCCGCTGGAAGAGGCATGACTTTGCCATTCTGTATGGAAGAACACAGGTGTAATTTAAAAAATTTATAAAAGTTTAATTAACCTCTGTGTGCCAGTCATAAGTCACAGGTCATGTGCATACTGACTCACTGGAAATTGATTGTTTACGCCATTAATTACTCCATATCCTTTATCATTAATTACTCCATATGTCAAAATACCTACAATGAAAACAGACTATCACTTCTTGATTTTTACCCATGCCTCTGTACACTACATAATAGCAAATGAAAGAGTATATTTTTAGCACAACTTAGCTAACTGTGTGTGTTTGCCTTACAGCACTCTGAGAGCCACGAGGTGTGTAAAAAGGCCCACAGTCAGAGTGGAGAAGATGTTCCCAGATAAATTCCTGTTTGTGGAAAAAAGAAAACAGGTCAGTCCTCACATGCACTAAAGCCACATTACTCAATTTTCTTATACATTATTGAATCCATATCAAACAGTGCAACACATGCTTTTAATTTAGAGATTACTCACAATTTTGAGAGGTTGCCCAGATCAAGAAACATTTCAGGGGAGAGACAGCCAATCCTGTTATTGGAAAGGTCCCTGTAAGGACAAAAAAGGTAAAAAGGGAACATTCTTCAGTTTATTTAGTAGACATTGATTTTACTGATATTGTAGTCAGAACCAGAGAAATCACCTGCAAAACAACGTTTATGTGTCAGTATCAGTTTTCGTGCATGCTTGCCTAATAGAAAAACGGAGAACTTAAACAGCTGTGCAAGCTGTGTTACTAACCAGTGCCATGTTCTAACATCTATAGCTTCCTGGAATATCCGTTCTGACCTTTTGTAACCTTTTACTCGTCATACTGTATAACTATAGCTGGCACACAAACCCCTACATACCCAGACACATGCAAATGCAGCGGGTTTTTGTGTGCGAGTGGCTGAGCGCTGTTGCGTCCGTGGCTCCGTGCCCTCGCACTCTGTAATTAAAGAGCTGCTTTGCTGGAGCAGCTGTGGGAAAATAAGCAGAGCACTTCAGTAATCACCAGTTAGGGAGCACTTAAATTAGCACTCTGCTGCTCCCCAGGCTTGGCGCACACGCGCCCCGAATCAGCACAGTTAACTCACCACTTGCATCCCTGCCAGCCCAGATCCCACTAACTACCAGGCTGCAATCATGTCACTCATTCTGAAGCCTATATGTAGAAAGCCAGGATGAGAGTAATTGTCGAGAAAATTACTCGAGTAGAAGAAACCAAAAGTAAAAAAAAAAAAGTTCTTTACTTTTATGTGGCAGTCAAGCATCTTTATGCATGTTTACATCCCAAGCAAGTTTGTAAAACTTTGCAAATTTAATGTAACTTTAAAATTCCAAGTTCATTTATCTTCAATAAAACCCTGAATAATTAAGAGATGCTTTGTTCCAATAACATGCATGCTGTCCTGTTCTTAAGGTTTTGACAGCCTCACTTGGGCTGTATTCGAAACCACATACTTACACACTGCCTACTACATACTAAATATGTACATGCTGGGTACTGCTTATTAACTAAAGATTCAGTATGCCATTTATGGCAGACCGCTTTCACTAAAGTATAAACGAGCAGGTCAGGTGACACTAATCATAAGACTATCAATAAGTAACCGGTCCGCTGCTGTTAAAAAAAAAAATGTTAATCCCAAACATAAGTAACAATACTGTTTCCACGTAATGATTTTCAGTAGTAATTTAACACAAATAAGAGTTATTTAATTAGTTTTCTGCTGTCCATTGTCTGTGATTTCCCTCGGTCCAATATGCAATGCATTTGGGCTGGTTGAGTGTGTCCAGTATGCTAGCATTGCATTCTCAGAAATTCTAGTGAATGTAGTATACATCTGGGTATTTCTCAAATACAAAAAAATTCACATAATAAGCAAATAAAATGTAACCTGGCTGTGCCTGATGGTTTGTTACACTCATCAGGGAAGGGTTGATTGGAAACCAAAAACGGCAGGCACTTTGAAAAAATACTTCTCAGGTGATTGCATAAACTTTCTGTCTGTCACTGTCCAACCAGACTGACTTAGACCAGCAGAGCCATTTGGTAAATCAAACTCTTATGGAAGTCAGTTGGGAGAATGGCGAAAACATTTTTTCCCCATCAAGAAAAGCCTTCAGTGTCATTCACTGCTCTTCTTTCAGTGAGGAAATACTCTCAAGTTCTGATAGACCGACGCTATTGCAGTATCTACACTAACTTGTTCAGGAACCGTCACTATCGTTGCAGTTACTTCCATGGACACTTCTTGTTTTCAACACACCTAAAACCATGCCCGTATCTGTCAGTAGATCCTTCTCACCACTCTTGGTGGTTGCTCAAACCCCTAACTTGGAGCCTGTCCAGACTGATCTGTAAAGCGCAACAGAAATGTTGAGCTCACATGATCATGATGGTTTTAACAAGGCTAACTGAAGTGTGCTTACACTCAATTTGACGTCATATTTAGTATGAACACAGCAACAAATATTCAAGCAGATCGGCTGTGCCAACGCCACGGTCTGTCTTCCCATGTGGGCTATTGTTAGCAAACTGTAGCTACACTTTAGTTGCATAACTACCTAATTTCTGCATTAGTTATTCTGTCACTGTTAAACATTTTTACTCAGTCAAGTTATGTCTTTAAAAAAACTAACTCAAGAACGTTGCAACTTGGAAAGAATTTAATTTGTCGGCAAGTACAGTTGCTGCCTAAAATAGATGATTCAGTTATGTCCCTAAGTCAACTTGCAGTTTTTTTAGTCGAATCAGTGCACTTAAGTTCATTAACTGTGTCGTTACATACAGAACATTGTAGGAGCAACAGCATGGCAGGCTGTTAACTTTACAAGCCATTTGTAAAAAATACCACAAACCACAAAACTACCTGTGAAGAAAGCAGACAAAATTGATAGAAATGGAGGGCACCACAGCTACAGTCTGTTGGCTGCTCCAGTCCAGAGATGTTGACTGCCACTGACGTGGGCTAAACCACTTTTGAACCAGATGGTGGTGCAATCTCCTGCTGTTCGCTGTGATTGATGCTTGGGCTGACAGCACTGTTAGCAGCCTGGCAGGAGAGACACTTAGGGAGGTGCTGTGATTTTATTACTCTATGAGCAGGGCACCTACCAGGGCAAGAATTTCATGGCAGCCATGTTCCCCTTTCATTTTGGCCTTTTGCCACTCAAAAAATTTCATGCCCTACCACAGTGGCCTTTGTGCTCCACCTGCACCTGCTCAGTGTTATATTACCATCACTTTGCCATTTTCCCCTGTGCCTCTCTTCTGTCATTACAGTATTAAGACACCAGCGTCTGTTGTCGAGATTCTGATTTGTTATTGGTCAAATGAGTGGAGACTTCCATTTTTCCCCCGGCTGGAAACCGCTACCATAACGTTAGTTACACAAATATATCACCATCTCGCCTGGAGAAATAATCAAACTCATCTTGATGCTGCAAAGCTGGAA
>JAPXVT010000003.1:6003429-6014200 GCA_029823135.1 Acanthurus reversus | reverse complement strand
GTGAGGTGCCTTACGTTCTAAAACTAGCCTCTGGGACGGACCAGTTTACACCGCTGCAACTTTTCGTGCAAGCATTTCATCTTATAACGAATCTTTGGTGTTAACTGACGTTAAAAGGGAGAGCGACAACAAACAAAATAAAATGCAAGCTGGAGCAAAAACAGGGAGGGGAGGGTGCAGCGAAGTTGCTTCCTCAGGAGTCTCAGGTTATATATTGTTGCCTTGACATGTGTTGTTCCACTATTAGCCTTCTACTTGATTTTGGCTTGTGCTTTTGGTTCTGATCCTGCTGTAATGTAATTTACATGCCTGAATTACTGTCACTGGAAAAAAAACAAAAAACAAAAACCTTTTACTGACAGCTCCGTAATAAGCATTCATACAGAATTCTAACTCTTGGATTTTGTAAAGCAGTTACATAATGTTTCTTTATTCTAATTTTAAACATCAATTGTGAAAAAGTGACTTACAGAGATATATTTGACACTAACAAGGAAATTTGAAAACTAGATTAATGGACCTTGAGCAAAAACACAATTGTTGACTTGGAATTAAGTGTTTTTGGTTTGTTCTTGAGTTACATAAACAAGTGTATCATTTGTCTTACCATGTTGATCTCTGAGATGGTGTCAATGCTGGCAATGTCCAGGCTCATACCCACAGTTACAGGACCATCTAAAAACAAAGCAGAAACCAATAACAAACTGTTGAACCTGTCATCAATTATGTGTTTACATAGTATAATACCCTCATTAGTAAGTGTCTGTAGATGCATACATGCAATTGGCTAATGTGACTTGACAAGGTATATTGAGGAAGCATATGGATGTATGGTTGTATAATACAGTGTAGTGTTGTATAATGAGAGGTTTTTAAAGGACAGCATATTTAAAAAGGCCCCACAGTGCTGGCACATCAACAGCTGCAGTGCGTCGAGTGTGAACCTCCTTGAGGGAATTAGTTCTCCCTGATTCACCATCAAAGAGGGGTAATTTTGCCAGTCTCCCATGTTTCATCTTCCTATCCTCCTTCTCTCCAACTTATCAATCTTTATTTCTTTTAGAGAGATCAGTGAGGCTGTTGCTACATCGCAGAGAATCGTACGTGTCTATGAGTGTGTCTGCTGTAAATGTGCCTGTAAAAACATAAAATATTTCTGAAAATTCGAAAAACTTTTTCTTTTGTTTCACTTCAGCTTTAAAGGAAAAGCTTCACATTTCAAAAAGTAGGTTTAGGCTATTTCTTTTCTGGTAGAAAGTTACAGTAGATAAGAAGTTTATTAAGAACCTCATTATTAAGCTACTGCAAGCAGTAAGTTAGCTTAGTTTAGGGTAGAGATTGGAAACAGGGGAACAGCTAACCTGACTCAGTTCTGAAGGCAACAACATGCATCAACCAGGGCCTCTAAACATGTATTTTGTTTGTAAAAGCTATACAGAAATATAAAAGTAAACAGAAACAGTCTGTTTGTTAGTAGCAGTTTTATTTATTTATTTTTACCTTTAAGATAGAGCGAGACAGGCCATTTCCCCCTGCTTCCATTCTTTATGTTACACCAACCACCTGCTGGCTGTACCTTTATAATTAGCTTACAAACATATAGAGAGGTGTTAATCCTTTCATCTACCTCTCAAGAACAAAATGAATAAGGGTATTAACCAAAAGGTCAAAGTAATTCTTTGAGCTTACCTCAGCATTTAGAAAAAATGATTAAGTTTTGAGCTAGGGGCAATCCGCTTCAAAAATGCCCAGTCAGACTGCAGTGGGAAAGCCTACTGGCTGTGCCTGGGGCCGTCTGGCCAGAAGATGACATTGACAAGCAGTGAAACCTCGAACCTTGCACTGAAATGTTGAAAATATTAACTTATACTGTGTATGTGGCCAAGAAATGCTGCATAAACAGCACAAGCCTGGAGAGAAGTGCATGTTGTAAGTTTGTATATTTAGTAAACACATTTCTGGGTGCTTTTATTTAAGGGTAAGGAAGTCTGCACAGCACTTGTAATGCTAATGAGTGTTTGTGTGTCAGTATGATATTGTGTAAACCAGTGCCTTTACCGCCAGTGTGTGCCAAACTTGTGTTCCTAGACGAGAGAAATATGGAACGATGATTCTGAGAAGCACGCACCTCGATAAAGTCCGATGAGTAATTACAGATCAAACAGCGAGTGAACAAACCATAATCCCATTGTGATGGATTCTCGGGGCTTAGAACAATAATGCTAGGGAATAACATAATATCTTTCCTCTGGAAGCGTACACTGAGATAGACTCTGTTTCTCTCTTGCAAGCAAATTGGTTGCCTGCTGAAAATTAGAATCTAACAATACACGTTAGCGGCTCTGGACCGGCCTCATATCAGTGCTGTCATGTTTTTTGTGCATATATCCTTATTATCATTTCATTACACGCAAACTAATGATGGAACAAACCAATTTCAAAGAAAATGCTTCATCTTATGTTATAGCATACGTATCCAATAAATTCAAATGTCTGTAAGTCAGCGTATATTACTCAGAAGGTGCATGCAAGCACAAAATTGCAATATGTACCCTTCTCGTTCTCTGTCAAACACACTTTTCCCCTGAGTGCTCTTGTCATTTCCATGGCTGCATGTGTCTGCAGTTTCCTTACTGTCAAAGAAAGGCCTGAGGTACTTGTTGTATCCTTTCATCAACCTCTGAATTGTAGGAGGCAGAATCTCTCCTTCTTTCACTTCTGCGCTGAGCAGGGAGCTCTCTAACAACCTGAGAACAAAGACGCAGAAAGAAAGCGGGAGAAGAAAAACAGAAATGAGAATTATTTTTGTGTCGCCTCTCGTGCATTTACCAGGTGGTTTCCTCTTCACGACCACCTCCCTATAGTCACACAAACTGCGGGGTGTTGACTGAGTTCCACAATAATTCTTACAAACCCTGCTGAGAGGAAGAAAAGACAGGACATTAAAAATGGCGGCATGGAACTGAAACAGGAATAAAAAAACAAAAGCCCCTTCTTTTAGTTACGTGATCACCTTGCAATGACTGGTTTCAGTGTATTTTAAACCATGCATCGCTTTGTTTTTCCATTCACTTATGCCTTTGATATTACTGTTTGCTTTCTTGAGATGCTTTCCCTGTTGCTTCTGAATGCTGTCCTTAAAGGCACATTGAAGTGTGGGAAGATGATTATATTGCTGGCAATTGCGGCAGGGGTAAGAACACTCATTGCGCCTTCCCCTGTGGTATGTGTGTTTGTGTATAAATCAGGCTCTAAATACAGAACGCCTGCTCTGTAGAGAGAAAGCCCCGGGGCACGTGCAATGATGTAAGAGGAGCCGAAGCAAGACAGATCAGGCCATGTGCAGAGGCAAAAAACATTCATCTCCACATACTTGCAGAGTCCCCTCTGTCACTTGTATGCTGCTGCAGTCAAATTTGTGACGAGAGCAAAATATAGAAGGGTGATGGTCTGTTTTTTATACAGCATCATCAAATATCCACATATCATCAGGTCATTCGTTGTTTGGATAAAGATGTGTTTGAAAGCATCATGATATCATTGAGGATTAATCTTAATTGCTCAATCCACTTAGGTCAAGATAATTGCTAATTGCTAACTGCTATCTCAAGACACCGTTAGCATACTGTTTGTGCTAATGTGCTTTATATAAACATTTTTTTGTCATAAGGTGCTCGAAAAGTTACATCTTCTTTCTTTTTTGTGCACTAAAGCAGCCTTATTATATTGTAAAGCAATCTACTGTGTCTTTTTCATAATATTTCCGTGGGTTACAATTTCTTATTAGTCATTTCCTTGTTTGTATGGGTTAATTATTAAAAGGTCTCAAGATGAATGTAATGATTTATTAATGATAAAATGCTACATGTAACCCATTTTAGCTTTGTTTGCTTGTTAGGAGATGCATCATTGCCCTTTATGGATTGAAACCACTGCAGAATCTAAAAAAGTCTTCAGCAGTGCTAATGAGGCTGTGGCTACTTAAGTCAAGGTAAACGCTAATGGAAACAAGCTCGCAATATCAATGCTAGCATGCTAAGATTTAGCAGGTGCGGCAATGTCTCGTGTGTAAGCATGCTAAAGAAGTAGGCACCAAACACGTTAACTCTGTCATTTATTCTCTTACATAAAGAGAGCGGAGCAGGTTGACCCAAAAGCAGACAGCACTGAGCACAGAGCAGATTGTCAACAAAAATTAAACAGGTATCTGCACTTACTCTGCATTCAGGACAACTTGGAACTTGGAAATCTCTGACTTCATACTGGAAAAAGTGCACTGGACACTGGACACATGCCCCTTGAAGTTGGAATTCCTACTTGTGGACTTGGGACAAATCAATCGAGAGACATCAACTTTGCAAAGTTGTTGTGAACTGACATCACACAATGATGGCAGCGTCCATGGAAGTATGCATTGTACATGTGTTATGGCTGCAGGGCTTTTGCCGGTTCTGGTGTTGTGCTTTGTGTCTGTGTGAGTGTGTTGCAGGTTTCCCTGATTGAAGACACTGTGGTTAATGGGGAATTGAAGGCAGCTAGCCACTGTAACCCGCCCCATCCTGCCAGTCAGCCAGTCGCATGGCTCCGCCTCCTCCTGTTTCTTCGTAGCTTATTTAATGCTGCGTTCAAGACAACTTGGAATTCAGAAGTTTCAACTCGGAGATTCTGACTTCAAACATCATTGCATTAAACTGTTGTCAATGTCTGCGTATACTGCAACATGAGAGACAGCGATTTAACGTCTGCATCATCTCTAGCTAGCTACTGAACAGGCTAGCTAACTTAATCAGCAGAACGGTGTTGAATTTCACACATTGCTATAATTAGAGCGAAATATTAATGATACAATATCGCTTCAAATTATGTTTTAAAATGTCACCTTTATAATAACTTCATTCTCACCGTTAACGACGAAGGCCGCCATGATTTATGTTGCTTTGACGTCAGGTCGGACAAACCGGAGCTCTGAAATGATAACCGAATTTCCGACCTGGCAAGTCTGACAACCGTTCAAATCATTTTTAACAACTCGGAGCTTGTTTTTTTCCGAATTCTGAGGTGTCTTGAACGCATTAGTTTATCATGATCAGCCATGTTTTTGGTTTACATTTACCGTTGTGCATCTGGCATTGTATGAAGTCAGAAGTCTCAACTAGGAAATTCTAACCTCCAATGTTGTCTGGAACGCGGCATAAATTACAAAATAAAGTGATGAGGAGACGAGATACAAAAAGGAAAACTCAGGTGAAGGGAATGGCGCGATGACACACTGAAGAAGCTGACTGGCTCCTGGCAACAGGCAGGGCTAACGAGGCTGATGCAGAGCAGGTGTGGAGGGTAGGAGGCCGACGGAAGCACAGAAGGGAAACATAAAGCAAATACAAAACTAACAGCGTGAAAACAATAAAAGCAGACAGGACTAGACAGGACCATGACACATTCTTTCATTTGGCCATTCATTGATTCATTCACTTATTTAACTCAACCTTTATTTTCCACAGGGCGGCCCTTAGAGCAGTTCATTTTCTTTTTTATGTGCGCCCTGGGTACATGGGACAATTAAAGCAAGCCAAAAATACATACATATGAAATATAAATATATATATACAGTAGCCTATAAACAAAACAAATTACAAACAGCCCAAGAAAACACACTGACTCACACTGCTCCAAGCTAGTTAAGAGGGCCTTAAACTGTGTAAAAGGGATCAGCGTGTCCAACCTCAGGCTTCTATAAATTGTTCCACTTCTGTGGAGCATAAAATTTAAAAGCCTGTTTTCCAATCTCGGTAGTACTGTGATTTTCAAGAGCAGAATAATCTTGGGACCTGGAGCAGTGTGTACTTGATCTATATTCAAAAAGGCAAGTAAGGTGAGTTTTGAAGGTACTGAGTTTTAAGTTTTTGTGACAATTCACTTGAATCAAGAGATGAAAACTCTGGGGACCACCCATTAGGATGAATCCTCTTTGGAAGCTTGATTATGTGAGCAATATCTCCTAGAAACCTAGTCACCATATTTGCAGTGACTTTACATACAAAACCAAAGATGTAAATCTTGTAGTGATGCTAGGAGAAAAGTCAGGGGGGTTGAAAAGACAATGGCAAAGGAAATAGCTTATAGCAGTTATAGTTCAAGCTTTTGTTGTAAAACATATGATTAAAAAACTGGAAATTTACAATTGAAATAAAAATGTAATAATTTTATTTAATCAAAGGACATAACATGTTTGCCATTATAAACTACAAGTACATTGCCTGAACTATTCAAGTTTTGACTCATGTTACCTTTGACCCAGCTGTGTGGTCCATCCATCCCAAAAGTAGAAAGTCAAAAGTAGAAATTTCAAACATAAAGTTAATTTATACTTAAGTCATCTATAATCTATATCAAACAGCACTTGGTTTTGATAAAACACAAATGTGAGTTCTTGATCAAAATGAAAAATTTGTTTGTGTACATTTTTGTGTCATTTATCTAAAAAGGTTTTATCAGATTACTCCTTTATCCTTTGGGACTGTAAATGTCTTTACCAAAATGTGCTCCAATCCATGAAATGGACCAGAGTTGCAGGTCAACCAACACTACCATACCCTAAACCCGGAACTTAGAGCAGTTAGATTTAAAGGGTACCAGAAAGCAATTACAAAAAAAAGAAAGAAGACAAAATTCAATTTTAATGTTAATGTTGCTTAACCTGTTAAGTTATCAAACATGATTGTTAAGTCATCACATTTTGTGAGTTTCAAATCTAACTAAGTCACAACTAATGTTACAGAAATCAAGAACCAAGAAACTCAGCAGCTGCTACAGCCATCATGACAGAGGAAGGAGACAGAGAAGGACATTGAGGGAGAAGAGACAGAGACAGAGTTACTCAGCATTAGGACAGGACGGGAGGAAATGTCAGTAGGGCTGTTGCGGTGAAGAAAATCTGACCGTGGTGACTCGGGGTGGCTCAGTAGCGCAGTATGCAGTATTACTGCACACCCTCTATCGTCATCACTAGCAAAAACAAAAATTTCTAGAAAGAAACTGAAGTGCGTGGCAGAGGAGCAATGTAACATTAAAAAGAGGCAAGACAACAGTGAACATTATGTGACTGCTCTTGTTACTGTGGTGTTGGCCATGTTAGCATAGTTTTCACTTGGGTTTTTTTTTTGTGTGAATTTTAATGGCAGGTGTTAGCAGCATATTTTCTCTGGGTCAGGTTATGTTAGCTTAGCATTCTGCTGTCCAAATTTCTATGCAAGGTTTCTCTCAATGACCTGGATGAATGAGAATATTCACAGATATGCAAGGTTTGTGCAAACTTTGACTTCTGCAATGCAAAAAAAATGTCTGAGCAAACATCTTAAAGATGCAGTAGGTAACTTCTGCTAACGTGCTAGCAAGCTAACGTTAGCTGTAGCATGAAACACGTTGGGGAGCAACTCCGTGGCCGTCTGTGCCGGCTTGAGTTGCATTTTATTTTGTTTGTTGTCGCTCTCTCTTTCAAGTCCAGTTTGAGCAGAGATGAAATGGTTGCAGGGAAAGGTGAAGCGGAGTTAAATGGTCCGTCTCAGATCGAGCTTGAGCCGACTGATGGTGTCGTTTGCGAACATTCTGTTGTTGGCAGAGGCGGGTCAGAGCGTATGGCACGAAGAGATAATCAGCTCGTACTGAAGTTACCTGTTGCTAAGAAGTGCAGCATAGACTGACCAATTCAGACAGAAAGTACAAAGAGCGTCACTGATTGAGCGAGTAGAATGGGAGCAATTGGAGTTATTTTAGTCCTGAATACAGAGGCATGGGAAAACACAGAGATCTCTTGATACTCTCAGACCACACCAATTACTAATAGCTGTCTATGGTATTATGACATTTTTTACACATAGAACACAAAATGTATGTACCCGAAAGTTACCTACTGCAAGTAAAATTTCAGGACATTCTGTTTATTGGCATTTATCAGGGACAATGCAAAAAACATCATCACAAGTTAGAGAAACAAATACCTAAAGAGTTGCATTTAGGCTGTCTGGTAAAGGCTAAACTGCAACCCTTCTGCCTTGGTTAGGTTTTTCTATTTGTTAGCACACACTAACTGTTAATGTTGTTACTGAAACTGATTTGTTTTTATGACGGTGGCATTGCACTCACCAACTGTGGGAGCACAAACCTGCACTAAAATAATTTTTACTACTACGTGTTTGCTTTAATAGCCACTGAAAAAAGTACATTGACATAATCTGGCAAATCAGTTCACAGTGAGTGTCCAAATCCATCGATGAAAAAAAATCACTGAGACAGGCTGAATCTGTACTCAGCATGAGAGCCAACAAAAAAGCAAAGCAGAGGAAAAGTCTTCCCTACGAAACTCAGATCTTGTTTCACCTGAGTGTGTCAAATCAGCTTAGACAGCGGGGTAACTCGCTCCCAGCACACTGTTGCTATGCTGAATAAAGTCTCTCTCACATGGCTTCCAGCCTGTTGTTTCAGCAGGCAGCAGCCTTGGATGGGAAAGCCATGTTAAGTGCGTAAGTGACAGCACTTATACTTGCACTCTGCATTATCAATCTGGGTCGCCTGTGTGACCCTCGTTACATTTGCAAACGATTTTACATCTGTAGCTGTGCGAGTGGTTGTGTGTGTATTTGTGTGTGACCTAGATGAGGATCACAGCAAGAGATGAAACTAAACATGTCAGAGGAAGGAAGGTGATAAAAGATGGGAATTTAAAAAATGCTGATAAAAGAAATGATTTTTTAAGACTAGAATTCGATGCAACTACAGAAATAATGCAACAACATGTGCCATACATCACAGAATTGATTTTCACTTACTGACAGCAGTAGAGCTATTCATCTTTGATGTTTGTCAGTGTTTTGCAGTCTAACAATGACCAGTGCCTTTTTGTCCATGTGTGCTAAAAGACCCCTGCTTCTCTCCCTCTATCCATCTTTGTAAATCCCCAGACTCTCTAACTTCTGGCTGTCTAAACCTTCACTTGCAGCCGAGGATGAGACCTCAGTTCTCCAACCTGCCAACAGCAGCTATGCACTGAGCCCTGACAGTGAATAAAAAAAGAAAAAGATAGATTCTGAGAATCCTGCTAAAACCAACACAGGCTGATAACATTAACAACTCCTTATTGTTATTTTTGTTTAAAGTAGCATGACCATAAAGACAAGGATACTTAGCCTTTTTGCGGCAGTGGCAGCCTCACATAAATTCAAAATGTACAAACACATACATGTATGCAAGGGCACACACACACACACAAACAAACATCACTCATATTCATGTACTGTAGGGTCCCTCTCTCCCCAGATGAAAGCACAGCCTGCGGAGTGCACAGTTTCCCAGAATACACACTGACAGACTCGACACACCTGCCCACCTGGCTGCCTATCAAGAATAACAAGATGACATGTTGAATGCCCACAACTGAGCAGAGAGGGGCTCTGCCATACTAAGTGACAAGCTACTGTTCAACACATTTGCAAAACTATATATATGTATATATTTAAAATTGCTTTATTAATTACTGTTACTGCTTTAATTTTTTGTTAGGTGTGCCTCTTTATTAGCTAAGGGGCATCAGCTGCTGTAGACACCCAAAAACCACAATATTTACATGTATAATAGCAGTAAAGTAGTTTGAGCAGGGTGAAACATCAAAATCAGTCATAGCCAGTGTGTTTTATTATGACTTCTATGTGTCTCTTGGTGAAGAGGTAGTACAGAGGCTGAGTGCCACTGTCACCTTACACCTCATCATGTGAATGCCCCAGCTGGGTGTCCACCCACAAACTAAACACATGCAGGTTATATTTGGATTGCCTGTAGGTGAGAATGTGTTTTTCTGTCCATGAACATTAGCCCTGTGATGGACTGACGGCTTGTCCCAGATGTGCTCTGCCTCTAACCCATTTATGCTGGGATGGACTTCAGCCCCCTCACAACCTTGAGGAGGACAATTAAAATTTGAACAAATAAAAGATGTAGTTTAATAACACTGTGAAGCAGCATGGGATCATGGGATATGTTTAATTCATTGTGTAACGGTCACTGAGGTAATGTATTGAAGTTTTTTTTATGTAATGTTTAGTCACATTTGCTGACTGCCTTTTTTACTCTGGCTGGTGTTATCACAGATGTTAGTGACATATGAAAAATTGAAACATTCAGTTATCAAACTGTAACACATTACATAACTGATGTTTTCCCATACTGAAGTCCTTATGCAGTCATCTAAATTCAGATGGAGGAACTTTTTGAATTGAATTTGTTCTCCTGCAATCAGTGGAACATGTAGTACCTTTTGAAGACACTATTCACAATCTTAAATCAGACCTGAAGGAGTTGGTCTCCTGATCACATGTAATCTGAGGACGGAAGTTAAATCAGCGTGTTCCTTCAAGAATAGCAATCTTCTGTCGAAGCAACATGTCACGGCAGATTCCAGTCAAATTTGCGGGCTCAGCTTCGCAGCCTCCCACTGATTGTGTTGTGCTGTGAAAGGCTTCAGGCGGACATGTTCTCACGCTGGCTGGTCTCACCTCCGACGGTTCCACAGCGCTGGCATGCGTCTCACCCCTCCGCCTTGTTAGGATGCCGCCTTACAGATGGCAGCCGGCAGAAAGTCAGACAGACACAGTGGTCTGAGGAAAGTGTTGATACGTAGAGAAGGATAAAGGGCTGAAGATCAGCGCCCCCACCCCCATGCTGCAGTTAAACAAGACGCTTCTAATGGAATGCTACTGAAACTCACTTTACCTTGATGCAC
>JAPXVT010000003.1:5471857-5489896 GCA_029823135.1 Acanthurus reversus | reverse complement strand
CAAAATGGGAAACAAACCGTGCTCTGTGCTGCTCTCCAGAGTCTTATGTAAATGTCCCGGCAGAGCGGAGCTTAATTGACATCAACTGGTGGCCCTGGCCAGACCGAAAATGATGAAATTGTTCCACCTTGTGACCAACATATGTTTGCCTTCATGATCATGACTGAGCTTCCTTGTTTGGCCTGTTTATATAAGCTTTGGCAGTCAAGTCACTATAGAGTATAAACTATTTACCAGAAATGAACATTTTTGTTGAGCAGTCTAAAAACAAGCAGCCATAAACTGACTAAACCACACAACTCAATGAGACTTTGTCCTCCTCTTTATTACATAGAGACAAGGAGCTAAAATGATTGCATGAAAACAGAAAAGAGAAAGAATACTGATAATGATACATTTTTGCTTTGCTCCAGGAGATGGCAGTAGAGATTAATGTTCTTGTGACATTGATCTAATTCCAAAATCTGCTTGTTGCTGATTAGTGGAAGAAGTTGGAAGATTAATTTTGTTGTTTGATCACTGGCATCAGTACATCAGACACTGTGCTGCAGTGATACCTGTAACAGAGAGATATGACACCTGTAAGGTGTATTTGACCCTTCATATCCTACTGTGCAGGATGTTTGCTCCCTACACCGCTGTCTTTATTTACAGATAGCCCTCTCTAAGTCAGCTAGTAGGACTGCTAATGTTAGATTGCCAGCTAACTAGCAAGCTGTTCATTGTTTTTAAACAGCAGCTTAACAATAGTACACCCCATTCTTAAGTGACACTCTGAGGTGGCCTACTGTCAGTCTGAAGTAAAATGGGTTTGTGGCAACAGGGGCGTTCCTCTTGTTTTCAGTCAAAAGTTCGATAGAAAATAGCCCAGATATGCTATTTCAGAGGGCTTTAATTTTGAAATTCAACATCAAATTGGATTTATATATCCTGAGTGAATCCTGAGGTGGTCTACTGTCAATCTGAAGTAAAATGGGTTTGTGGCAACAGGTGGTTTCCTCTTACTTTCAGTCCAAAGTTAAAATGCAAATAGCCCATGCTATTTCATAGGACTTTTATTTTGAAATGCAACATCAGATTGGGCAGATATTTGCTCAGTGCACCCTGAGCTAGCCTACTGTCGTTCTGAAGTGAAATGGGTTTGTGGCAACAGGGGGTCTCTTTTTAACTTTAGTGCAAAATTAGTGGGACAATAACCTAGATATGCTATAAGAGAGCTTTTATTTTCAAAGACAACATCAGATTGCATTGATCTTTCCTGAGTGACACCACGAGCTTGCCTACTATCAGTTTGAAGTTACATGGGTTTGTGGTAACGTTTCCTCTTAATTTCAACCTGAAGCAAGAGGGAAAATAGCACTAATCTGCTCTTTCAGATGGCTTTTATTTTGAAATGCAACATCAGACTGGGTTGATATTTCCTGAGTGACACCGTGAGGTAACTTAGTGTCACACTGAAGTGAAATGGCTATGTTGCAACATAGGGTTTCCTTTTAATTTCAACCTGAAATACGAGGGAAAATACTCCAGATATGCTACTTCAGAGAGCCTCTGCTTTCACATCAGTAACAATGTTCCGTGCCTAAGTACACTTGTGTCACAGTTGGATAAGGTAATGACAGTAGAGAGATTTGACCAGCAGGAACAGGATGATGTGGGGGATTAATTGTCAAAGCAAAACGCAAAAAATTAAAATATTTTGGATGCTTCAGTTGAGAATTTGAAAACTCGCCTGCAGCTCTTCATCCAACGGCTCCTTCTTGTTCCATTACTTTCACAGACTGAATAAAACTACTCTCAGACATATTTAAATCTGATCCATCAACAAAGCTGAAAATAATGAAAATGGCCACTGTCTTGCTCCATAAACACTCTTTGTTTCCTTTTCGTCCAAAAAGTACTTGATGCTAGTTTGGTGCTAGTGCCCGTGCTCAGTTGGTTCAACTTGCTCACCTTCTAAGAACGTGTTTGCTTTTCCATTCGCAAGGAGCCAATTCAGAGCTATGCCATTATGTCACTGTATAACGCAATCAGTTCTTGGCTCTAGACCAGCAAAGAGTTGGTGCTTATCTGGCACCAGTTTTGAGAGCCAGGAGCTGGTGATAGGCTACCGAAAAGCAAAGAACTGGTGCTAAATCATGCTCTGGCTCCAAACCAGCCCTGGAACCAGCTCGGTGGGAAAGGGGTATTTGATGATCGACAGTGGTCAGCTAGCTAGGCTAACATTAATTGAACACAGTGTATTTTCTGTTATTAGCCATCTTCAAAAAAACCAAAAACAAACCAACAACAACAACAACAACAAAAAATCAACCCTTTTTGCCAGTTAAATGTTTTTCATGTGAAGCTGCAGCTGAAGGAATTTTTCAGAGTGCAGGAGCATTAAACTAACTGTGCTCTTACAGATGGTGTGTTTTTCATGTAAAAAGCCAGTGTACCAGGGATTGAAGGTGATGTCAAAAAACAAAAACAAAAAACCCACAAGGTTTAGTTAATTCATGGACCCAAGTCCAGATGCAGAAGGCAGTGGAAAAGATTTAAGTTTTTTTTTTTTCTGTAAGGAAGCTGAAAGCTGTAGACGCAGGAGTACAGACAGCTAATGAGGCGCAGTGGCGAGGAAGGGCTGAGGTTGGCTGTATGGCAAGGCCTGAACGCTGGAGTGGAGGAAGGCAGGCAGGTTGAAGAGATGATCCCAGAGCACAAGGAAAAGCAAGGTAACAACAGGCGACAGGGGAATCCTAAAATCTGTGGGCGGCACGGTGGCTTAAGGGTTAGCAACAATGTTTCACAGCAAGAAGGTCTGGGTTTGAAGGACCCTTCCGTGTGGAGCTTGCGTGTTCTCCCCATGTCTGTGTGGGCTTCCTCCAGGTGCTCCAGTTTCCTCCTGCCATCAAAACATGCATGTTAGGCACATTAGGTTAGGTTGGCCAATGTGGCAGTACGCTCAGTTGCAGCAGCTAAGGACTAACCCTCCAAAGAGCTGATGAGGAGATGGGAGGTAACAAAAACCAGTGTGCACGCACACACACACACACACACACACACACACACAGACTTTCACTCATTAAATTGACTAATCATGTTTATGAATCATAGGTTCTTAAAGGTGGTTTATGTAATATTTTAGCACAGTACAGTCCCTCAAAACTTTCATGACTTTGTTTGAATCATTTCAAATTATTTGACCCGATCTTAATTTGTGAGTCACAACAAAATATAAAGTTGCCATATGTTGTCGTGGTTAGAATTTCTGGTTTTCATCAAGGTTGCTCCAATTTAACTCCAAATAATAGAACAGATTTATGTCTTTTATTTCAGATTCATTATGCTGCCATACACTCTTGTACTTGCATGATTTAAACCAGACGACAACCCAGTGTAAACACTGCAATGTACTTATTTGACCTCTGTATAGGTACTGCATTGTAATTGGTGCTATAACTTCACATAAAGCAGCTCTTACAAAGTGCTGTGTTTTGTGTCCCTCCTATTGGATTCAGTTTTTACTCAATGTGACAGTGACAGTTCCCTCTGACTTACCACTGGGGGGCAGTGTTGGACTTGTTTTGCCTTTATTCAGTGGACAATAAGGGACCTTTGCTTGTAATTGTGATTACACTCATTTCATTAAATGGTATTGTACTGTTTGAATAACATAGTCAGTCCAATGTTGTTTATATCTATGATCATTCAATCAACACAATGGAACAGCTGCAGATCATTCACTTGTTAGTTAAATATACATAATTCCCAAATGCATCTGCAGTCTCCAGTGAATTTTCATTCAGTTTAACTTAAACAGTTTTTGAAGGACATCACTTCAGAGTTGTGGTGGTCACTGCAGAGAAAGTTAAACTAATGCCAACACTAACCAGAAGCCCATTATCCAGTCCAGATGAGGGGGCACGATAACGCCCTGAGTGACAGGTCTGTGGCAGCTGTGTGGTGACGGAGCCCCAACTCCCCCCTCCCCAGTCTTGTCCGTTCACAGAGGGAGGTGTTTGTTACTGTGTGACAGCTGTCACGGCCCCTCTCACCCTCAGCCCTTCCTCCAGCACAGATTTCCACATCATTACCGCTCACCATAGTCCTTGAAACCTGTCAATAGGAGAGGAAATCTCTGCATACAAGGATGGAATTTGATGCAGTGATTACAGTCAGTCAGTTTATGAGTCATCAAAGATGCTGAGAAATAAACTGAAGCCTTCAAATTAAAGCACTTGGAAGCACCCGAAATAAACAGAAAGGAAATCGGCATGACCAATAATGGGCACCGAAAAAACCCCAACACCTTTCAGAAGTTCAAAGCTTTTCAACAGAACTCCAAGAAAAAAGACATCACTCTGCACACATTTAGTCTGACTGACAGGTGACATTTGAGAGGTGGACTGTAAGAAAACCTCAGCAAACAAAAACAGCAAATATGTGACTAAAAAAGTATCCGGGTGTGCAGTGAAACATCAAAAAACAACAAAAATTGATGTTTTTCTTCACTAAAGAGTGCATTTTCCTGCAGCATAGGTTTCATCTTGCAGCCTCTGTAAAAATCAACATTTAAAAAGATTTCAAATGGACGTCTTCGTTGCCTGAGTGGTCCAAACTATTGATGCAGATTAAATGTAGGCATTAGACTGACAATAATAGATGGTAGTAGATCATACTTAGGCCAGGAACTCCAAAATCACAGCACAGGACCCCCAAGGGCCACAAAAAAATCAACAGTACTACAGGGGCAGAGACGTCTGCATGTTCTCTCCATGCTTGCATGGGTTGCCTCTGGTTTCATTCACATTAAAAACATTTTATTATCAGATAAATTCTTTTATCAATGCGCAGTTTTGAGCTGGATTTGCTCCACGGGTGCCTGCCGCTCCTCTGGGGTAGATTTAATGCAGAGAACCAATTTCACTGAGCATGATTATATGTGGCACAAAGAATTCTTCTTCTTAAACATTACCTGCCCTTGACAGTGATTTTAATCCTGTCCGACGCTTATGTGTGGGTAATCCCCTACCCCTTACCCAACCCCAGTATTAGGTGAATCACAGCTGCAACTAAACTATGCACTGTTTTCAGCAATCGAAATTGAATTAGATGTTATTATATTATGTATGAGCTGCATGGTTGTATTTTTAAGTGGATCTTTGACTTTTTTCCCACGGAAAAAGCTCCTTCTTTTTCAGTGAAATTTGACTTCTGTGTCAAAATGGGGGAAGACAAGAATGTTTTTGTTGATTTGATAGTTGGAAACATGCTAACAACAAATGTAACATATACATTTGGGAATCAGTATTAGGAGAGATTAAAATAAGCCATCAGGAGAGCAAGATCCATTAGGCTTATTTTGTAATTTCAGTTCCAGTTGGTGCTTTCTTCGGGGCCCTATTTTTAGCCTTTGGTTGTTCACATTTTGGCATGTTGTCACCCTTTAAAGTATTATTTCTTGTTTTCAAGGTGCCTGCCTGCGTGTACAGACAGTTACTCACCAAATTACCTTTATACCGCAGAAACTAAAGAAATAGGTTTTCAGGCAAGTTCAAAAGCATCTTTTTATGATTTGTCAGTTGATTTGTGGACACTTATTCAAGACGATGATGATTTCCTCAGGAGGTATAAGTCACACTGAATTATATCAACATGTATAATTTCTCTGTGTCAAGATTTTACTGCAGAAAAGAGAAATTCACCACACACAGTATCTCTCAGGGTCACTTGGTAAGATTTTCTGCCCTCCTTTTTTGGCTTCATCCTCTGGAATGTCCAAATCTTATCACAAACCTGCATGCTGTAGCGTCTCAGTGGTAATACACCACTTGGGTCAGTACCTCACAAGGTAGAGCATTCATAAGGCTAAAGTCTTCGCTGCATTTGCTGCATTCCATCACCCTCTCTGTCCTTCCTGTCTCTCCTCAGCTGTCACTATCACACAGTGGCTCAGTGGTTAGTACTGTTAACTCAAAGCAAGAAGTTTTGATTCTGTTTGGAGTTTGCATGTTCTTCCTGTGTTTGTGTGGATTTTCTCCTGGGTTTCCCCCACCATCAGAACTTGTATGTTAAGTCTATCTCCAGTCAATACCCTTGACTGAGACACTAAGATCTTGAGTTGGTCCCTCGGCAATGTGCTGTGGTTGCCCACTGACCTTTAAAGAACCTTTAAAAAAAAATAGATAAATAAAGCAGAAATATCAAAAACAATATGAAAATAATAATGATAATAATTTTTTACCTCCTTTGTTGGTCAAAAAAACATTGGCAAAATTAAAATGTTAATGAGAATGATTCATTATTGCACAAAGAAGAAGTCAGGGGATTCTGAAAGTTATCTATCTATCTATCTATCTTTTGCTAGGGGTCACAAGTAGGCTCATTTTAAATGGCAGAGCTAGAAACCGCTTTTAGTTGTTTTGTCGTGTCCACTTCAGACAGTTGTAGAGTTGAGAAATTAAAAGAGAATATAGTCACCCTTGAGGCTTTATCTATAGGTGGTCGATGGGTTAATATGTATCCATGTGGAACTGAAGACATTTGCAGAGAAGAAGAATACTGAGGTGGGCGTGAGTTAGCACAGATACAGGTGTGGGGATGAGCAGGCTAGTTCAAAGAAAGCAGATGAGGTTTTTATTGCAGGATGAATCATACACAAACCCAAAGACACGTCAGTTTTCCCGCATACATACGGCATGGCTGTTTCACAATGACTGTTCAGGCTAGAATGGTACTGGTTTTTATCATTAATATTTCCTGTTATGTCATGAATCTCCAATGTGATGACTAACATAGCTAACACTGGGCTCAGTTTATTTAACCTGGACTGGTTCTAATTTCCAGTTCATTCTAATGAACACTCCATAAACACTCTCAGAGTATAAATATTGTAACCGGCTTTCAATAACTGACATCTTTGTTGTGAAAATGGTTTAATCTTTAATTTAAATGTCAGCAGGCTGACGGTTTTATTGGAGAATAAACGCCTCCACCAGAGGTTGTAAATGCTTCTTTGCTGTAAATGTACAATGACGTATTGATTGCCAACACAGAAAATGTTCTACTGTTCTGTGCTTTAACACTCAATTATACTGTGTAATGCAGATCAAACTAATACAATACAGAATGTGAATCCTATAATGAGTTCCAGATTCAGCAATGCACAGAAGGTCCTTATGTCTGCCTCTCCTCTAACAACCAAAATCATCTCTTCTAACTCACTTTCATACATGCACTGTCTGAGAATTTTTTTTACAAACTTGAAGATAACAAAGGAAAGAGCAAATTAAACTCCATAGATATTTTTTGCTGTTTTTCCTCACACCCAAGAGGGTTTATCATTAAGTTAAAGATGCATTTTGTCATTGAGCAATCCTGAACTGTGCTGAAGAATCCAGCCGGTGTGACAGATGAGTCACAGGTCTTGTTACTAATTCAGGGAGGAGGTTAATCCAATGACGGTAATGACACAGCCCGTCCTGAGTGTACCACCGTCCTGTTGATTCATGGCCTGCTCTCCACAAAGTCCCTGGCACCGTTTCCTTATAACACACACACAAGCTAAGAGCAAACTTGAACACATACACACAAACATAGTGTCAAACTGAACTGTTTTATGTATCAGATTGAACAGTTTTATGCGGATTAATTTCAAATAAATCCACCGAAGTAATAAAAAGCGGTACAAGACAATTTGGGCTGTCACTTAGGAGGAAGAGCAGGTGATCTACGTATCAGAAGGTTGATGGTTCAATCCCTGGCTCCATCAGTCTATAGGTCATGGTGTTCTCAAGCAAGATACTAAACCTGAAATTGCTCCTGATGGCTCTGTAAGTGTGTCTGAATGTGTGTGTCTGTGTATGTGTGTGTGTGAATGGGTTGATGTTGATAAGCAGTGTAAAGCACTTTCAGTGGTCAATAGACTAAAATAGCTTTATCTAAATGCAGACCATTTACCACTTCATCCATTAACCTTTCTAAGCAGGCATGAGCAAAGAATAATAACAATGATGATAAATCTCTCTTTTGTTCTTCTTCTAGATGTGGAAAATGCAAAACATTCACGGACACATCAATCATGTTACCACACTGACATTTGGCGCTGATCCACTTCAGTGTACAGATTCCTTTGTCAAGCACCTTTATAACCAAATAGCTCACGCTGTATGGCCACATTGTCGGCCCAGCCGCTGGTTTGATTCCAGTCAGTGACATTTGTTGCATTTAATGGACCTACCCATCTCTCTCTCCCTGTTTCCTCTTCACGTCACTATAAGATGAAGATCAAAAAATGATCCAAAAATAATCTAGAGAAAATAAGTTCATTCATTTACTGAACGCCTCTGTCTCTTACTGGCAAGGGATCTGTGGTGAAGCATGAAAACCTGACAGCTAATGGCACCAGTATAATGGAGGTTATGGATTTTTGGCTGGCTTCATTTCCTCTTATCCTGCTTGCCGTCTCAACCTTGCGTCCAAAAAGTCACAGCTATTTTGGGGCCATTAAATGAGTAATGGCACAAAATAAGAACACATCATGGTGCAAAAAGTAAGTGAAGCTGTTTAATCAATAGCATTTCAGGATTATAGCTGCTCACATGGAGCATGAAAAGACAAATATCATATGAGTGAAATTTATTTCTCTTTTCTTTATGTTTTACCTTGGTTCACCATGCTTTTGTCCGGTATAATCCCATTATGCATGACTCACCGGGTTGGCATCAAGGTAGTCCGCCACTGATTCTGTCCAAAAGGTTACAGCATTGTGATTCAGATCCTGAATAACTCGACCATCACAAGCTCGTGATGTGTGCTGCGTATGGTGTAGTGTGCCAGCGGCGGGGGCGAGGGTAGGGATGTGGGGGTTTGAATGTGCATTCACTCACTCATTCTTTGTGTATGTGTATTGCGAGAGCAGCAGCCCGAGCACCAGGGGGCATCACAGTGAAATATTCTATTTCATCTCAGATGTGAAGGGGAAACATGGATGATAATTATTTTAGGTCTGATATCAAATTAAGCACAGATTGTGCTAATTAGGGGGTGATTAAATACTGCTCTGATTAAGGATGAGTCACAGATACAGTCACTCTGGCTGATTCATATATAAACATATGAGAATAACAGTTAAAAGGCTTTACTGGATGGCATTAGCAGTGATGCAGCGCAGTGGTCTTTCATGTCAGAGAAAGCCATTGATTTCTTCCCTGCTGATAACTCTATGGTGTGTGTGTGTGTGTGTTTGTGTGTGTGTGTGCACGCGTGAGTCACTCATCTCTGAGCAGGCGCTGGGAGCTGTCGATAAGATGAGTGGAGAACCTGTCAGTGAGGTGGCAGTTAGACACCACCATGGCCTGAGGGAATTGTGGGAGAGAAATGTGTTGCCTCTCTGCTGGATTTCGCCATCCTTCTCCAACCAGGAGAAAGGGAGACTATGTAAGAGGACCTGTATATATGCATTGAAGCCAGCTTTTGTTCTTCAGTTTATGTATTTTACGACAGAGGTTTTATTCCTTCTGCGAGGCAGTGACATGTTTGTTGAAGTTAAATGTGCACAAACCTCCAAACTGGATAGTATAAAGAACCATACCATTTTATTTAAGATAAAAAAAAATAAATAAATAAATAAAAAAAAAATCAGTGATTACATCTTAGGTTAGATGAGGCTTAACTACATTGTTATTGCAGAGACTAAAAGCAATGAGACAACAAGATGCACTTAAGCGCCTATGCACCGGTGCAAAAACCAGTAAAATACAGAGCAATGCATGTTTATACAGATATACATATATAAACACCTACAGTAATAAATAACAAGTATACGCCAAATACAATATTGAACAAAATTAAAGTTGAGATAGGCAGCTTCTCTCTCTTTACGCTAAAATTCTGTAATAACCTTTCAGCATGTTGTAATTCAGATGGTCTGAAAGAACACTACATTTCTGCACCTCTCCTTGGCTCTGTATATAAGTTCAGCTCTGTCATCAGACCGTCACAGGGTGTATTTGGCCTATCATGGTCATTTCAGAGAGCACACGTTCCTATTGGCTGAACTGCTTATTGACAGGTGTTGTCGCAACAAGCTCATTGGCTGTAGAAACAAGAGATGTGCCTAAGGTGACGCTCTTTAACTCGACTCTGCCGACAACAGTGTCTGCAAGCATTTCGCCCCGTCGTGAATTTTTGGTGAAACTGGACTTAAAAGAGAGAGTGACATCAAGCGAAACAGACGTAGTAACTCTCAATTTCAACAGGTAAAATTTCCCCGACAGGGTGCAGTGGAGTTGCCTCCTAAGGAGTCTTAGGCTACTGCTAGCTTGATTTCCAAATGTTACCACTACAGCTTTAACAGTATGAACAAAACGAAATAAATACACTAAGATGCATTTGTGCAGCATTTAATGCAGGAATTGCAGGTGAAAATAAACATACAGTGCAGATGGAGGAACGAGTTATGCTAGTAATGGACATTATGCACAGAGTTAACAATTGGATATATGTGGGTGTGTACTCCATCAGTTAGAAATGTACTTTACAGACAGAAGTTTAAATATGAACATGTTATAGGGCAGGTAAACCATATACAGGATGAACTGCAGCATAATATGTTTTGATATACTGAGGCATAAATAGTACAGGTGAGCGTGTTGGGGTGAGTAAAGTGTTGAGTGGAAGGGAGGAGAAAAACAGTTTGGTTATTGAGACTAGGGGGTGCTTATTAATGTGGTGCAGAGTTTAGCGAGGTGACAGACAGCTGAAGGGGAAAACTGTTCTCCTGCTGGTCTGCTGGTGCTAGAACAAATAGTTCGGGCGCGCCTCCCAGAGGGAAGGAGGATAACCAGACTCTGACCAGGGTGAAAGGTGTTCCTGATGGCAGACACTGCTTGCGACAGAGCATCATTTCATATTATGCTGAGATGCAGTTGGTAAGAATGTTCCCTGTGGATCAGTGGCAGAAGTTCAGTTGGATCTCAGGAAACTGATCCACCCTCTTGAATTTCCTCAAGAGGAAGAGATGATGCTGAGCCTCCTTGACTAGAGTTGAAGAGTCAAGGGGTTGAGAGAGGTCGTCAAAGTTTTGGAAATCCAAATCTTGAAGCTAAATGCATGCCCGACCGCTGTCTGATTGATATCCGTTTGATGTGGTTATATGTGTTGCTATGTTTTTCTTTCTAAAGGCAAAAAAAATCTCTTTGGTCTTCCTGGCGTTGATAGCTTCTTGGCTACAGGTGTTATCAAACCTCACAACTTTAGCTGTTATAAGCTAACAATAACATATTGTTTTACAAACAATATTCAGCTTTACCTACAATATCATATGTCATGAAAATGGTAATTCTGATACTTTACGGGTATTGGCTGTTTTAAATTAAATCATGAAATATTATGATCGCCTTAATAGGCATGTACCACTCACCCTCCAGCCAATCTAAGCTTTACTGTGTGATGAAGGTCAAAACACTCAAAAAGGGAGTGGCTTGGAAAATAATTTTAGGAATGATTCATGGATTTTTCTGGGCTGTAATCTTATATTTGACCTTCAGACAAAGTGACTGTTCACAATTCCTTGAACACACCAGAGGGAACTGAAATCCCCAAACGAACTCGATCTGCTGCCCTGAAGCCCAAAGCAGCAATTACAGACAAAAATTACACTTATCACCCAAGTACACTTGGCCTTTCTTTTGCTTAACTTCATGTCAATGTTACACCCAAGTGAGAGAGTTTGTGATGAGGCAGTGATACTGATACTTTTTAAAATGCGGTGCATTTTACATAAAGACAGAGATAATGACTGTACAGCTATGGCTATGAATGCACACATTGGCATTTCCTCCCTGCGGGAACACAGCCTGCAAACAGGGCTTGAAACACTGACTCATCAAGGCACATACTGTTAGGAGACAGATGATGAGACAGAAAGAAGAAGAGTAGAGAACCAGAGAGCCAGAACTTGTAATTTGTTCTGCATATTTATCATTTCTCCCCCTCAGATGTTACCTTAATGAAAGCATGCAGAACATTTCAAAGGTTTAACATGGTCCCTGGTGCAGATGTCAACGCGCTTTTCCAGCTGTGGGACTGATTATGAAGTGAGAGCTGTGGAATGACATAAGCAGCGTCTCTCACCCACTGTGGAGAGGGCGGTGGCGTGCAGAAGACTTAGCAAGCTGTGGTTATTATTCTCCTCTGAAGCACCAGCTGATGCTGATCTGCCATACAAGGCCAAAGAATGTCAAAAATGAGGGAGGGCAGGGAGTGTATGAAGCGAGCTCTCGTGCTCTCACATCTCACGGCGCTCACATTTACTTTTTTTGCACTGTTGCGAGCTCACATGGGGGCAAATGCAGACATCCACATGTGCACACTCACACAGAAATATTGAAGATTCAACAGTTCCCAGACCTCAGGAGGTGGAAGCTGTGCAAACTCAGCTGCTCTGACTTACAGAAAGCAAGTAAGCTCCTTGGCTTAATCACAACCTGAGCACAGATCTGTTTTCTTTTCTTACAAAGAGCTGAGCTTAGACCATTTGCACAGCCCCGCAAGCACTGGAGGTAAACTCTCTCATGCATGTACCATGTCTTATTATGGGATTTTTATCTTCATGAACTATGTGTGTCTGTATCAAGGCTGCAGTAATGCCGCAGGTCTTCAGGCAAAGTGGAACAAAATAAGACAAACAGAACAAACAAACTGCCAGCACATAAAACAGCACACATGTGCATGTCAGGCTGTGCAATGATCTAAATGCCCACATGTGAATCCACCTTTTTTCACCACTGTGACTATCTTATGCTCTTACATTGATTAACAGTTCCACCTTGGCATCAAAACAAGCAAAGAAATCTCTGTTCTTACTGAGTGTTTTCACAACCAACCTTCTGTGCTTGCGAAATGTATCTGGTCATGTGATAAGCATTCCAGTCTCAACGGAAAGTGGTTTGGTTTTAAAATGCTGTTTTTAAACCAAAAAGCAGTGTTGTGGACGTAGTTAAACAAATAAAATGTTTTGGTGCCAAACAGATTACATGGGCATCACCCAAGAATAAAATTCTCTCTTTGTTTTTTTTGCAGAGCTGGAGCCACTGGAGTTGGCAGACTGTTGAAGCCTCATGCGAGCTTTGCCTGAACTTTGGAGAGTGTGAAAGGGAGTTCAGTTAAATGTTGGGATACCAAAGTGTAAATTTACTACATCACGAGTATCAAGATAAAAATAATCACTCTGCAGAATGTTGCCTGGGATCAAGATCTTTTAAATTGTGTTCTACACTTAGTTGGCCAGTTTTGAAAGGGGGAACAACCACAGCGACCAAAAGTTATGTCTTTGAAAAAAAAAAATCAACGTATCCTTTAAATACATTTGCTTCCTGTCAAATTAAGAAGGTCTGATAGTTGTGCTGTCACAGTACCTCAGTCATTACCTATTTCGCAAGGTCACGCAAATGTCAGATCTGTATGTGCGCCATTAAAAAGAAAAATACTGCACAAAAATGGTTGTGGAGTGAACTAGAGGGAATTATCATACACCAGCAAGAAACAAAACAAACAGGATCATGTATACTGATACAAAAGATGGAAATAAATCAAACCAACCAGCTCGTCTGGCGTGTTTCCTGTTGGCTTCACACAGACACGAATTTGATAATGAAACGCATACTTCAAACATATAAAACAGGTTCATCAGGTTTTTCACATCAGTCATTGGCAAGTGTGCAATTATACTTGAAGCTGGAATTGAAAAAACGTGTGAACATAATGTGGTGATCCTGACTTAGGCCGTTTTGATTTTGGCACCTGTAGGAGCTCGGCCTCATCCCGCTATCAAAAGGCACTAATCCAGTGGATCCTGTTAAGATCACACACACACACACTGTCACACACATTAGTCCCCTTCACCCCCCCACCACTCTCCACCCCCACCCCTTCCGAGTTAATTAGATCACAGTCTGTTCAGAGGGGAGAGTTTTGGGAGCCATGTGGGTCCTCAGTAAGGACTGCAACGTTAATAGTCCTGGATTAGTGAGACAATGGAGGTGGTGCTGGGATCAAGCTGTGACAAGGCAGGGTTCACACATGGGATCAGTATAGCTGCACGGGCTGGGCTTCACACAAGTACTTTCAGGTGCACTTTGAAATATCGCATTAGAAATAGTTAATGCTTAATAGTTAATAGTTATGTCGCCTTCCTGAATATTACCCTGATTTGTTTTGCTTCCAGTCTGCAAGCTCTACTTCTTCTACTCTATTGATTACTGCCATGTGTATTGTTGCCTATATTGCAACCAAACTACACTTTGCTGCCTAGTTTATTCGCTCCAAACCAGTTGATGGAAACACTCCTGAGTTTTCTTAAAATTTGCTTCACAATTTATGAAAACATGGCAAAAGAAAATGTGCAAATATCTGCATATATGTAGTTATGTAACACAAAAGCACATATTAGATGTGCACACTGCTGTTTTTCACTGTGTCACATTTACTCCACTGTTAAGGATCACATTATCACATTGCAGAGGTAAACACATTCCAGCCTTAAAGCTGAAAACACACACACACACACACACACACACACACACACACACACGTTTGTACTGCTATACTTGTGAGGACACTCATTGACATAATGCATTTCCTAGCCCCTAACCCTAACCTTATCCTTGACCGTGAAAACTGAATGCCTAATCCTAACCCTTACCCTAAAACCAAGTCTTTCTGTTAACACTACTCATTTTCAGAGGAAGACCTTTATTTGTAGACTGCATTGTGATTCTAGACTCCGAGTCCAGCTTAACTGATAACGTAAATCCCTCTACTGGCCGTAAAAACTTTGCTGCAGTCAAAAATAAACTTGTATGTGATGAAAATTTAGGCTTAAAGGTTTTTTTTTTTTTTTTAAATCTCTGCTCAGTGTCTAGTGCACTGTCAGAAAGGGCATTCAGTGCATAGTCGGTCAGCGATATTCTCTTTCACAGCAGCAACAGGTAAGCCAAGTGCTTCATTCGCCGTCCTTTATAAGTTTGTTTATTTTATTGGATTTATTGGTGTTATTGCACAAATCAAAGTGTTATATTTAAATGCAGAGGAGGAGAACATAGTTTTGCCACCGTATTACCAAAGGGTAACATAGGGTTAGCGTTAACCCTAACCCTGCAGGACAAGAGACAATACGTAGTCCATGGACTTCTCTTGCACAGGCAGGAATTTCTCAGAATTTGGAAGTGTGGGGGGATTGGTTTGGAACACTAACAATGTGGGAGCAGTCAATAATGGTCAAACAATCCAGCACGCCCATGTATTGTGCATTTATAATGACTGAACACACTTTTTCAAACTTACAAAAATTCTCATATATTAAAAGCACACAAATACACACACATACAAGATGAGCCTTGTTTTACTGGTCCCGGAAAGACAATTTTATCTATTTAGCTTTATTACCGGTAAAATTGCAAAATTACAGTAAATGTTCTTTTTGTGGATGGTCTTAACAGAAGAATACTGTGGAATGATACCTTTGCACTTGTAGCCTTGCTTGATAATTCCCCAAAGCTCCGGGTCCAGACACATGAGGAAAGAAAATAAGAAAAAATAGCATTAGGAAATAAAAGCATGTAGACAAATTTCTAAAACCATTAACAAGATACATGTCATCAACAACATGTTCTGTAATGCTGTACATGTATTTGTGAGATTGTGACCTCACAGTGTGGTTCTGCCTTGCTTTTCAGAGCAGCACAGCTCTCAGAATCTTAGGTAACAATGGGAAAAAAACTCAACAGGTGCAAGAAAACAAGAAATACTCACAAAATATAAAACTAGGCAAAAAGATCAAGTATTTTTTGGAACTTAAAAGATGTGTTATGAACAACAGCAATTTTGGAGTTAAAGAACACTCGCGATTGAACAAGGCAGGTTAGTCGGTTAAATCGCAATGTATGCAATTTTTTTCATTGATTGGAGCAAAATTAAGAAAGCTTGAAATGTTAATTGACAGAATCTTAGAGATACACACAAATCCAGCACAATGTTCACAGAAGGTGGGCCTCAGGTATGTCATCTCCTGGAAGTTGTGGATGAAACCTGGACCCATCTTACACTGGAGCAGTGGGCTAGCCTGCAGGAAATACGCTGTCATCTCAGCTTTACTGATCAATCCATCTCTGCATTAAAATGAGGTGAAAAGAGAAAAGAAAGAAATTAGGAAAATCCAATGACAGAGAACATATTCATTTACACATTTCAGTCCTAAAAGGTGGGGGAAAAATCATATTATTTATCCATAAGATTCAACAATAAGTACAGGTTTACATGAGTGGAGAGTGTGTGGGGGGCAAAATTTTTCTTTGAACTACTTCTTTAGCACGTTAGTTTCAAACTGTGGTCACTACTAAGCACAAACCACCTGCATCTTAAATGACACCAAAAGAAACCCTAAATCTCAATACTGACGATTAATACACAGAACAAAATGTAATTCAAACAACTGCGTTGGCTTGCTCGTGGAATCAGCTTCCTTTCAGTCATGACAGGCACTGCACTGAATGCAGGTACTGTATGAATATAAGTTTCAGTGTGTTAAGGGCTTTTCACTCCGCCGCCTGGCAACTATCCTGAGAACTGCCTCACTGCTGGAGATTTCCTCTGGGAAACCAGGCGTAACACCGGTTGCATCTCTACAGAAGGTTATGCGTTCGCATTTTTCTTCAACCTTAACCATCTCCACAGTCCACAACTTCAGAAGACTTACCCAGAGGAGCCCTGACCAACAATCAGCCGCAGGAATGAGTGCCACCGACTAACAAACAAAAAAAAGCTGTCTTGCGATCCTTTGTGCCCTTAAGCGTTAAATATTTTCATAATGTTGTCACATGTGAGTGACGTGACAGGGGGCAAAGGGCATCACTAAGATGATGCACTGTGTCATAAAAGAAATAAAAGTTAGGATGATATGGCAATTTAATTTGGTCTAACTTTACAAATAATGGATTAGTCGAATTTCATATTAATATGAAAAAAGACAAACTTTCAGGGGCAGAGGGGCAGCTCTGCCAAGGAGGGGAAAAGGGCTGCTGCTGAAGCAACAATAGCACGAATGTGTGCATGTTCATGATTGCAGCAGTCATGGAGAGGGTTGGGAAAGCCACCGTGACATGCTATTTCAGTTGCTAGCTCAAGGTGAAGTACACCTGACTGAGCAGCAACGAAAAAAGATGGAGAAATACAGGGAAAGTCATCTCCAGTGTTCCCCTCAACTGCGGTGAAAAGATCGAAACGAGCAATGTTACTTCAGTTCCCTGGGCTCCAGTGTTGCTTTGGAGAGGACAGGCGACCAGTTACCCTGCTCTTAGGGTGGGAGAAAACTTCCAACATAGTGCTTCTGACGAGAGCAGATGTATTCTTAGCTACACTTGCTGTTAGCCATTCTTTATGTGTAAACCAACTAACACAAAACTTACAAGTTTGTCCTTTTGTTATTTCAGTATTGTTCGGATGACGTATTCCCATTCTCCTCACCTCCAATTTTTTCTCAAAAGAGGTTGAAGAAAATGGATGATTAAGAAAATGATCCACCTCGTTCACCACTATTATTGCTTTTTGCCATCTCTTGTCACTATCTTCTTATCACCCCACTGTACATCGTCATTGGTTCAAAGTCAGCAGGCTGTGGGCTGAATGACTTTAGCCCAAATGAGCAGCAAATCAAGGGGGCTTGCCATGACACCTGTCACTCACTTAACTATGAGGATGACTGGATCGCTGCTGTTACTGTGAGGACCTGAGAAAAATCAGCCCTGAATCTACTGCTGGGTTGTTAAAAGCTCAAAGCCCAAAAATGAAAAAACAGCACGCACATCCAAGAACCCATGTCGGGTGGGTGCTGGACAGAGGCAAGCAAAGCATGATAACAAAAAAAGGGGTCCGCAACACCATATGGCTCCATTGCAAAAAACTTTATTAAATACCCATGACGTTTCGAGCTGCAAGCTCTTCCTCAGATGTTAAGAGTACTATAGAGACAGACGCCATATTTAAAAGTCACGTCATAAT
>JAPXVT010000003.1:5429476-5439528 GCA_029823135.1 Acanthurus reversus | reverse complement strand
CTGATAAGATGAACATGATGACTTACTGATTTTCCTTATTAAATCTGTGCCTATCTCAAAGGAGGTGATAGAGATAGTCAGAGGTTGATGTGGAAACAAGGCTGCAAGACTGAATATTTGGAAAATGATTCAAGTATTTTGTGCATTCGGTGTTAAAGCTCCCTGTCTCACTGACAAGACAGACTACAAAAACATTCTTGGCCATTTAAGGTGGTCTGATTCTAATTCCTATACTGTATCAAGGTTCTGGTTGTGATGTTCTACTTTTCTGGTGAGTAGGAAACAGTGATTTGGTCACCCAGAGTTCCCCTTTACCTGGCCTCCTCACAGTCTGTGCTGGACATCTCCCCACCAGGTTTTATATTTGTTTCTGCTGTCTGTAATAGAGAGAGTAGATGTTTATTGCCATATACAGCAGTATTTTTTTCTAGCATGCAGCCCTTGTGTATATAAATGATGCAGCTGACACATTCAACAAACACAGATTACAGCTTCAGTTGCAAAGCTGCAACACTAACAACCTTATTGTACCAAATTAACCAAATTGACTTGGGTTTTATTATATTTTTCATATAATATTTGCACTGTTTTTGCTTATTTAATGCAAATATTACAAACTGCTCCTCAGCTGTATGCATGGAAATGCAGTTGAGAGTCAAATGACTCAAAACCATCCATCTGCATTGTCTACAGTGAGTGCATGTCTGCATGCTGTGCATCAGCTTTGATGGCTGAACTTGGTTGCTGCATGATCGCTGAATCAGCACAATCCATCACAAGCGCTAAACTCTCTTGCTGCCTTTAACAGCTACAACCTGAGAGGTCATTCACTAGCATTAAAATATATTATCATCCATATTTATTGTTATAGCTCACATCTCGGTGTCACAGAGGTGGTGTTCCACTGCCCCCTTGTGGCCGGCAGGTTGACAGGTGGAAATGTAGGTGATTAATTCGACACATACCTGCTGTTTTCTTTGTGTTTTATGCTCCTTCTTCTTGTATTCAGAGATTTTCTTCTCCTGTGTGATCTTGGCTTGTGTACGCCACTTCTGTGAAGCCTCTTGGCTTCTATGGGAGACCAAGATAACAATAAAAAACATATGTCAAGGAGAGGTTCTTGGGTTATTGTGTCTAAAAGGGTCCTGGAGGGGTCTGTAAACAGTGATTATTCCTTACACAGTGGATATAATAAGGATTCATAACTGATGGTTGCCTGGACAAATGCCAAATGAGCACATGTATGTGTAAATGTAAATGTAGCCCTGCTTTATGACACATGCTGTCTTATCTTTGGTATTACCTGGCTGGAATGTTCTTTGTAATTTATCAAATGGAATTCAACAATCAAAATGTTGTGCAGCTAAACAGTAAGTGAGATATTTATTCAGCTGAACTCTTATTGTGGAAATCAGCTTACTTTCTTCTGTGCTCGAGAAGAGCTTGTTTGTCTTTGAGCTCTTTCACTGCAGCTTGTCTGTTTTCTTTTGGCCTCCCAGAGTCAAACAGGGGAAGTGCAGGAATTTCTCCAGGTTTGGTAGTCGGCTTTTTCCTGCCAAATAAATTGAAACAAAAATGCTTTAGTTTTATGGCTCTCCTGAGGTCTGAGTCCAAGTGGAGATAGCATTAGAGATTTTTATCACTTGGTTTGCTCAGCAGAGAATGTCATTATAAAGTGTTTTGCTATTCTTTTCCAAGGCACCATGCCATACGCTCACCCCCCCCACCAAATCTTCGGCAGGAAACCTTGGCACAGAAGTCATCTACCAAATCAAAACTAATTCACCTTCTCTGTCCCCCGTTAGATGTTCAACAACACTGTCCAACTTCATTGCAAAGAATATCTGAACAGGTAAAAATGTTTTAATGCCCAACAGATATTTGCTGCCTGGATTCATTGGGCAAAAAACAATGTACATGTGCAACTCACAGCTGTGCCTGGTTGAATTTTACTTTATTTTTAAATTTGACACTCGGGGGAAGGGGCCTATTCACACACTGGCAGAGAGATGAGCAGATTAATACCACTCTTGAATCTGTCCATTAAACATGGAGCCAACGGCAGCAGCTGGTTTGTTTAGCTTAGCATAAAGACTGGAAACAGCTGGCCTGGAAACATCCAACAGTAACAAAATCCATCTACTGGCCTCTCCAGCAAGAAAACACATCTGCAGACGCCAGCTTAAACAACATAGTTTTCCTCTAAATTGCATCTAAATTGTTCTAGCGTGTACTTCTGTCTTCTGCTAGCGAACTGATACTGCTGCAGGTGACTGTCCGGCATCAAGTCCTGTGCATTTTTGGCACAGTTGTTGCACAAAAATCTCCAAAGCAAAATGTGATATTTCATGATCAGTTTTAGTCCAACAACTGGCACAGCTGGTCAAACAAAGTGTGCTGTTGAGCACAGTTAACCATCTCCTGATGGGTTGTATAATTAGAGTGCTATAAATCTTTCTTAAGAAATAAGGCTTTATCCCAAAATGACAAAATCATTTTCTCCCACTTTGAAAAATCTCTATTCCTTTCACCCAAACTTACCTTTTATTAACAGGAAGAAGACGTGACTTTGGATTTCTACTGCACTGTGACACTGAGCCGAGCTCAGCTTTGTCCAGCGTGACCATCATCTCTTTGAGCTCCCTGAATCTCAGCAGCTCGTCCTCATCCACCGACTCATCCTGCTCCTCCACACTGGACCCCGTCAGCTCTGACAGCTGGAGCTTCTCCACCACCGGCAGCTCTACTGATACAAACAATAATGGAAGCGACAAAGATAACGTGGGTAGCAAATACTGGCAAAAATAACTGCTGTCTACAACTATAGTGTCTGGTAGAACCACATGATGTTAACTGGTTGACTATAAACGAATACAGAGATCTTTTCCAACGGCTGCGAGGACACGCCAGCATTTAACCAACAAAATCACACAACAATAATAGTGGATAAAACATTGCCATGCTATTGCAGAGCAGAGTGTGTGGCTGGAAAGTTTTGACTGAATTAAGAAAACGAGGGGTTAAATGTAGTTTCACCCATGTGTAGGATAACAACACTCAAACTGGCTAAATGCTTCATGTTAGCTTAAAAAAAGGTTGATGACAAAGCACTCTGTAAATGAACGGTATACTTTGAAACCTGCCATTTTTATACTCTAATTCAACTGAGTGAAGGGAGATTTCCCCAGAAGACTGGAGCACCGCTTGCTGATAACCTTGTAGGCAGAGAGATAAATGGTTTGATTGAGGGGTTTGGTTCTGCTCATTGTGCAGCAGCAGCCTCTCCTGTGGAGGGCTGTCTTGGGCTTCTCACAGTGATTAACGCCAGACAGCGCTTAGTGACAGGGAGCTCCAGTTTAGAGCCCACAGGTTATCGATCATTTTCATCTGGCTAAAAATATTGCAGAGCTGGAACAGGAAAAGGGGGGTGGGGGGATGTGGGGGGTGTGGGGTGGGGAGAGTCAGGCGAGTGGCACGCGCCGTCTCCAAGGCAACAGAAGTCACACCAGTGAAGCGGTACCAGGGCAAGGAGCTATTTTTGTGGCCAGCCGTCCTATCTTTGACAAAAAAGCAGATGGCTGGAATGCACGTGCATACTGAACACCTTGCTGCTGCATTATTCAAAGTTGAGGTGCCTTTGATTTACCCGGGGGGGTCTTTCTCATGCTAACTGGCCGCTCAGCCAAAGCACTCCTGAGGTACTGGAGGATGCTCTGAAGCCCCTGGTTCACAATGAGTTGTGGAGGAAAACTGATGGGGCAGTTTCTCAGGTTCAGGCCTGTAAGAGTAATCACATTTCCTGGAAAAAATGGACAAATAAAAAAAAAAAATCCTTCAGACTCAGTAGGTTACACTTTTTAGTTGATACTCTTATCTACAATACTTTACAATGAGCGCACCAGTACAGGAATCTTACACATTGTGTACTTCTTAACAATCAATGTTCATGCTCTGTACACATGCAAGCAACAGTGGATGAGTCACAGCTTTAGTGACAACGGCTAAGAGGAAGTAAAAGATGCAAAACCATATTGTGTTTTCTTTTTATATTATTTATAGCTATTAGTTATTCACTGCATGGGATCTCCATCTAAATTTGCTGCCAGTATTATTATTATTAGTATTATTGAAGGTGATTAAACAGAGCGACAACTTGTTCTTTCAAAGGACAGAAGCATTGCTGGCTTGGAAAGGTGACTGAACTCAACTCACCCAACTCTAGTGGAAGTTCTGAAATGGGATTTCCTTCCAGCAGTAACGTTTTCAGAGATCTACATGAATGAAATCACAAATTATTGGGGGCTATGTATGTGCTGACCAAGAGACATGTCAAACCCTGAACTAAACATGAGGAAAATGTACAAAACTTGCCTTCAAGAGCCTCATTTTGCCACGTTTTGGAATCGAGCATTTGTTTTGCAGAGCAAACGCTATTAAACAGAACTCTTAAATAGGCTATCTAAAAATGTGCTGAAATGTGACAAGGAAACACACTGCACTCCCATGGTGGCCGAGGCGTTTGGAATCAATCAGCATCTATTTCAAAGAGCAGTTGCATAAGTGGCCTACCTGTGCAAGCCAATTTCAGCAGGAAGTGATGCAATTTGGTTATTTCTGAGGTCCAGCCACAGCAGGTTGGGCAAGCTGATAAACATCGAATCTGGGATAGTGGATATCTGGTTCCCTTCAAGATATAAATACTGAACATGATATAGGGAACAGTTAGAACTGGCAGATAATGTAAAAGAACAAAACATACTGGAGGCGTTACGGATTTCTTGCTTGGAAACCACTGCAGCAGACGTAGCTCAGTGGTTGGAGGTTAACAAATACAGAGTCTAACAGAGAGGTTCAAACTGACCTTCAGTGTGCTACTTTTTAAAACACTTTCTGCAACACGTTTCAGCTTGCTTCTGCTCAGACACAATGTTTCTGCTGAATAATGTTCTGCAAGCTCCTGCGGCTCAGCATCCTCAGGCCGGATGCGGGGGGTCTGTGCTTTGACAACACTGTTCCCAAAGACAAAGCTCATCTGCCTGACAGCACCCTCCTCCTCCTCCTCCTCCTCCTTCTCAGGGGAAGACATTGTGGAGGTGATGTAGATAAAGTGTGTGTGCTCACACCACTTTTCAAATGTCTTTTTGCGCCGGCATTTTTCTCCCTGTGTCTGACAATAGGAAAGTTCATGTAAGTATCACATTCAGGGAACAGGCTTTTGTCTAAGTAACTTAAGCATCATCGACTTTTACCTTTTCATTCACTGTTGATGCTAACATTAGCAAACAGCAGCTAACATTTAGCGTTATTCCACTACTGTAACTTACAATTGCCGTATTAACTTACCTGGAATTTCAATAAACACACTCATAACCTGCCAACCTCACTTCGCATCTTCTTAAAACAAACAGCTGGATGCGAAACAGAAAAGGGTCTTGCTGACTTTTGGCTAACGCCTCACGAGTTGACACTGTAACCATGGTGACGGGGTCAACAAAAAACTACGGCAACTGTCCACGTGCAAACAGGGCGATTTGCATCCGTGATATATCAGCAATGTTTTTTTCTTTTTCAATTCGTAAAACATTTTATCATTTCGTAAATGTCACATGTCGACGCTTGAAAAGCATTCTAAATGTCACACTTTGTAAAAGACACTTTTGTAAAAGAGCGAGTGCATCTTGAAGACAAAGTGTTAAATCCCTTTCCCCCCTCACTGATCCGGCACCACCCATCCATCTTCTAATGAGATTGTGGGATAATGCACGTAGGTTCATTTGTCGCACCAGTTCTGCTGGTAACAGGAGACGGAAGTCCTCCAGTTTGCTCTAAGCTATCCTGGCTTCACCTTCTACAGAGGATGCTCCTTAAAGTGTTGATATGCATGACAGTCTGTGATACAGAGCTACGTCGACTACAGTCACTGGCCAGAAACTGTCACACTACTCTCACAAGTATCAAGCTAGTAACGCTGCCTGAAGGTACCTTCCGGTGATTACTTCCAATATAAAAGTCTCCTTAGCAGACGTCCACGGTAAAAGCAAAACGCACAAATCTCAAACTATTCCGTTTTTTTTTTTTTTAAGATATTAATTAATTGTCACCTTTTCTCTTCCTTTAAACCTGAGACGCATTCTCCTGCATTTTCATCAGGACTAATCATTGGTTCATTCATTTCTATTCTGTTGATTTAACTTTAGCCTAATTCATACTAGTACGCTGTAAATCATATTAATTAATATAGGCTAGTAAATTAATCTGCAGCCCCGCTTCACCAATGAGTTAACATGAGAGTATACATTTTCAGTTCTCTTTGGCGCTGCCTGTTGAAAACTGCTTCTGTAGTGTTTTTGATTTTGATTTGAAGTGTTTATTTCCAACATAGGCCTATAAAAAGAGAAAAAAGAGCAAAATGATCAAACAATTGTAGACAGACATAAAAAGTAGGCTACATAGCCTACAAAAAAAAAAAATCAAAACAAATAAATCACAAAACGGGAACTATAATTGATTTAGTTTAGGCTACATATCTGAAAAGGAATCGAAAGAAGAAGGTTACATTCGACAGCACTAATCTTAACCCTAATTTACCTAACGAAATTTGGCGATAAGTAGCACGTGCTGTCAGAAACTCGCAAGCTGCAATTTCAGGCGATTGTGCCAATTCTACGATATTTTGAAGCTTTTATTTTTAAGGGAAAACTGCTTGACTTCCTGTTTAGTTTTAGCTAGCTGTGTCTAACTCGACGCAGCTTTTAACCTCAGCCCCGACAAACACAAGTCTCTCGGTTTGGCTGGCAGGCTGCGGAAGACAACTGAACAGTAACAGTACCGAGTGATTGTATTTACCTCCAACTGTAACAAACCGAACAGTGTTTGTTATAAATTATTATGCAGCCCGTCGGTACCTGCCACATTTGTTTTCCCCAGGTTTAGAAAGACTTTAAGTCGCGGTGCTCAAATAGTCGGCAGAATAAATAACGGATTCATAAAGCGAAATAACGGACACGGTTTGGGTGAAATGTGTGCTTATGATTACTGTGTTTTGAGGAGGGTGTCCAACACAGAGGTGTAGTTTCTCTTCAAGAGGCGAGGAATGCAATCTGAGCATCAATGTTTCACTGGGGCAAGTGGAAGAAGAGGATGGGAGCCAATAGTTCTTCAAAAAGACCAGTTTTCGATGAAAAGGAGGATGGTAAGTGATGGAAAAGTAAAGCGCGGCTTCTCCATAATCCCTCGCGAAAATATCACTACTTTAGAAGTTGTAAGTAGCTTAGAGCTGCATTTGTTTGTCAGTGATGAATTTTATACTCTTTACTTTACAGTTCACCTTTCAAGTTAGCACGCGGCTGTAAAATTGTCACAGAGTTGTGCTGTGACACTGAAGTTGTCAAAGTTTCTACCAGATACTTAAACGTTAACAGAAGAACACTGTTGCTCTCGAGACTAGTGATGAAAGCGTGTGATGCTTACGTTTAACAAAAGCTCTTTTAACGTTTTATGGGCATTTAATGCAACTTTCTACAAACTTAAAAGACATCTATCTGTCAGTTTTAATATCCTCAGGCGTCAATAAGAGCAAAGCAACCTTAAATTTGTATTTTGAAGACACACAGGAACCCCTATCTAACGACCACTGACAGCGTTTCCACTTCAAATTAGCCTGCGTTCAGATAAAACGATTTTTTCTTTGTAGCGTTACCGCTCAGCCTAATTCATTCTGTGAGCAGATACGTCAATGCTTGGATAAACTCTTTGAAGTATGGACTATTGAAGACAGATTGTTAATTGCATAATTAAGACAGATTAGTGTCATGCATGGAAGTAATGTTAATTCATGATCTCTTGCTATTCTATAGGAAATAAGCCTCTCGGTAATGCATCCAAGCTCAGCACTGAATCTCTGAAACACTGAATGATATACTATAGAAATCCAGTGTTGCTGCAGAGCTATCATCAATGTGCTGGCCAAGTTACTGGCAAAACTTGACTAAATGAGGTCATTTCACCGCAGGGATGTGGTCATATGGCCTGTGTGTGTGTGTGTGTGTGTGTGTGTGTTTAGTCAGTACACTTTCTACATAAGAGGATAACCCAATTAAGCTTACAGCCTTTTTGTCAATAGTCTTAAAGAAAAGTGTGCAGCTCTAATGCAGATTACCATCTATGGGAGGGTTTTTTTAAAAGGGTAGGAGTGACCCTACAGCTGTAAGTGGTGTATCTTCTCACCCTTTCTGCAGTTGATTAAAGCCAAGACCCACATCAGTTTGGATATATTGAGGTTTAGAGAGATGCTCTTGGCCAGACTGTGCACAATTCTGTGTCTGTGGCTCTTCTTTGTGATTAAAGGAGAAACCTAGAGTGCTGAACCTCCAGAGTCTGATGTGGTGTTTTTCTCCACAATCTGTACAGGAAGAGGGAGAGCCTCTGCCATTTTTATGGACAGAAGTTAGTTTCCATACTCTCCTATCATTAATATAAGGCAGACACCATTTATGTATGACCTACAAAACACTAATAACTGCTGTGCTTCAAATTTCATTTCTCTCCGCTGTGGCAAGAGTCAGTGCGGTTGCATTATCAGCATCATCACGGTCATCATACCTGCCTTTGTCATAAGCACTTTTACGATGATTGAGGGCCACTCTGTTGTTTGTTACAAAGATGAGTTTGATGTAATTATACGGTGTTGCTTTTACAAGGAGTGTACTCTAGAGTGTGTCCCTTAATGCAGCAATGAAACACTTTTTTTTTTTCCACACTAGTAAATGGTAGGTATGGAGCACAGTGGGTGGAGGGCATTTTCACATTAAAAGGAGACAACTGTTAGCATTAGTCGGATCACCTTGAAAACTTGTGAAGCACTAATTCTACACATTGTACAATCTCTCTAAAGCAGCAGCTTTTCTTTTACCCTGTTGATCGTTTCAAAGAGCTGCCTGGTGATGATAACAGTCCGAGCAAGCCCTGGTGCATTGTGGATGCTGTCTTTGACTCTCTTACTGTCTGTCAGGTCTCTTAGACACAGTATCTCTCGGCTTCTTGGAAAACAGCATGTGGCCTACATTAGGCAGTAATATTAGAGCAGCGTTTGGCTCAAAGAGCTGCAAACATAATCAAGCGGTCAGGTTGATGTCCAAGCGTAGCTGCCAAAAGGGCTTTTTTGGCAGATAGTTTGATAAGCAAAGGAAGGCTGTGGAATTGATGAGGTGCACATCCTGTGTGTTTCTGCGTTGCTTTTCTGACTGAAACTTTTTGACAACAGCATCCAGGGTGAGAAATGAATAAAAGTCGGTGCTAGATGAATGGCGGTTAAGCCATCTGCTCTGGTCTGTTAGACACCTTAGCACGTCTTTTGTCATCGTCTGAAAGAAGTCCCATCTTTGTCTCCTTATTAGCTAAATCAGTCAGCATAGCTTGTTCAATTTCAGATGTTACGGAATATATTTAGGCCTGGTAGATTGACTTTTGTAGTCTTGTCATCGCCATAATGTAATGAAGCAACAAGCTTAGACTGTACAGGGTAACTGCGCCCAAGCAAGATATATTTCAGCACATGCGCCCATTAAACAATATTATGTCGTTTCTGTGCTCCAGTTTTTGTTAATCAGTGAGCTTTAAAGGTTCAGGGAGGTTAATTTTGTTACCTTAGAGTAAGGCTAGCTGTTTTTTCCTTTTTTGAGTGTTTGTTCTCAATTAATTGGCTGCTGGTGGCCTTGAAAATAAAGCAATGGCAAGTCAGGCCCCTTCATAACTGGTTGCTTATGTTGATAAACTCAAACCAAAACTTAAAAAATGGAGATTCTCTACACTCACATTGTTAATGATTTTAAGAAGCCTAATGAGGCACTTCCATTTAGTATTTTACAAAAGGCAAAATTAAGTTAATTTTATGTAGCAGATTTTTCTTTCTCATACGACCCCTTCAGATTTATCTTATGACCCCCGAAGGTGTTGGAAACCACTGTCCTATTCCAGGTCTTTAGTTAATTATGAACTTAGAGCAGCTGTGTCCAGAATTCGACTGTGCTACTTATGATTAGTATGAATGTTTA
>JAPXVT010000003.1:5238678-5253663 GCA_029823135.1 Acanthurus reversus | reverse complement strand
TGGAGCCCCTGGCATGGACACACTTAGATTGGTCGCGCCACAGTCATGTGACTATTTTATGAAAGAAAACCAAACATGTATGTATCATGCATGTATCTGTGAGCCTCGACTGCCAAACGTTATTCCAACATGGATAACAAATTACAGTCGTTGTTGACTTTGTTGTCTATGCTAGCAGCTGTTATGCAGTTAATTTCTGCATTTCATCAGCTGATCATCAGCAGAAAACCGCCAATGTGTTTGGGTTTTCCTGACAAGTTGTTACTGTCATCTGACAAGTTTGTAAGGCTGTCATCATCATCTTCCTGGAGCCAGATTAACGTTACGTCAAAATATGGTTTACAGAGCCCGAAGTGATAGAGTTTATCATCGGTGAGTTATGTAACAGTGCATGGGAGTTACTGACAAACACACTGAAGTAAATGAACAGGTGCAGTGTGACATTGAGTGGTCATGTGATATGCGAGTAGTTTGGCTGGAGAGTAGAGCCGCTACGGAGCTTACGCTGAGCATGTGGACGAGGAGCGTTTGATTCAAGACTCCGTCTTAAATTGGGACGCAGCAATGTAGATGTAGCCTAATGCTTTAAGGCACTCCATCCCACACACCAAAGACTATCACTGATTTTTGTAAAACAGGGTCATTTTATGGAGAAAATACTTTTTGGTTTTGCATTTGATTTTCTCTGACTGCTCTGTCTTAACTTTCTGTGAAAGTGTGTTTGTGTTGTGTGTTTCAGAGTTTTCTGAAGTAACTGCTGCTACCTTTAGCTGCTTGTTAGCTCTGTTAGCCGCGTGGCTAGCTGACTGCTTGAAGCACTAGTGTTTGTGTCTAGCGCTCTTACAGGAGCTTTAGCAGGCCATACGGACAAAATTGAAAGAGACCCAGCTGATAATGTTGGCAGTGAGCAGAGCAGTGAGCAGAGAAGCAAGGCGAGTTGACAATGCTAACGGGCGTAGCAGCCTCTCTATGAACATAGGAAGGGTGAAGATACAGACAGGGAGGTTGATGGAAAAAGAAGATCGAGACAAATGTTAACGTCGGACTGGCTTTTGGTCATTGGCGAGAGCTTTGCAAAATAAAGGGCACCAGACAGAAGCCAAGGTGGACCTCGTGCTGTTGGACTAATTACTAGTATTAGCTTCCCAAGTTCTGTGTCTTATGTTGCTGCACTCGCTCCATGTTTGGCTGTGTTAGCAAAGTTGTTGACTCATTTGTATTTGATCACAAGCCAAGTCAGCCTATCTTTAGCTGGTAGCATGTTATAGCTAGGTGTTAGATTTCATTATTTTGGAGGTGCTTGGTCACAAACCAAAGTCCTGAACGAGTATGACCTGATGATGCCATTAGACGAGAGGTGAAGAAAACTTGCCACAAAAATTTGCTACAATAATCTTGAGGGAAACATCAATGTCTGTACCAAATTCTATGGTTATCATCCAGTAGTTGTTGAGATTGAAGAAAAATGTCAGCCTCGTGGTGACACAAAAAGTCAAGAGATCACTAAAGTCATTAGAAAAGACTCTGATTTATCCAAACTGCTAGCATGGTAAAAATATATATATTAAAAAAAATCTGAATACATCAGGATATTTATTAATGTTACAACTTTATTATAGCTTATTATAACTTAAGTTCTGAACAAATTGCCTTTTGGGGTTATTTAAGTTACTCAGCATTATTACTACCTTGATGTCACCTATTAGGCTGTAAAGTGCATTCTAGTAAATTATATATTTCTGAAGAAATAATGCCACAATGTCTCTATGGACTGGCATAATTTTGTTTTATGTCGTACACATAATTATTTCATTATCATTTGTATCACCTTAGCCATGTTATTAATGTTATTTATATAAGTGCAGTTGCTATTTAAGGTTCCCTTACCTCAGAGTTAACAATAGGTTTTCCTGCAATTGTTTTATTGGGACTGTTCTGAGTGCAACAGAAGACAATTGCCATGTTCCGGAGTTGAATGAGGTCGCCTGCTGTGGAGCCAGAGAGAAAAGAATTGCGTGTTCACTGTGTTGCTGTTTTGGCATCAAAAAAATAAGATTAAAGAATACCACTGACAGAGAAAAAAATGCAGTCTCATAACATTTCCATTGGTGAAACATTTTTTTGAGTGGTAGGTGATATAGATTTGATCTTCTTTTATTGATGTCAACATATTTGTTACAACATTTCCTTGAAAATCAATGAAGAATTTAGATAAAACATCTGTTTTTGCTTTATCCTGTGAATTAAATACTTAGCAAGTCTATTAAACTAAGGAGTTAAGGTATTTCATCACATCTATGCAAAAAAACATACTTCTGTAAAAATGTTGTTACATGTCTCATAATGCTTGTGAATCATACTTACTGTTTGTTTCAGCTTGCACTGTGCACCATATGGTTTGCATTCATAACTGATTTAACACATCAGTAAATTCAGATAGCGTCAGGTAAGCTGTTAATTTACTTAAATGCCCGTGATTGTCAAAACAATCATCAGCACTTTGCTTTAAGCTCGCAGCCACTAAGAATTATTTAAAATTGCTGCATGAGCCAGGTCTGTGAAAACCTGTGAAATGCTGTACTCGTTTGGAAGCAAGAGAATGAAAAAGTCATTTATTTTTTAATTACGTCCGCTTGACTCACTCCAGTGAAACATAGTTTAGTCATCGACATTACGAGCAGAGGCGTGAAGATTTGTGTGCTGTTTGCATCATCCGCTCCAATGTAATAGAAAGTCAGTATATCTTAAATTCATTACAGAGGCAACAAAGGATGACACACACTGTTTGGAGAATCCTCTGACATTTAGCTTATTTGCATAACCGTTTCCCTTATTTCATTTGTGCAAGAGGGACTTGGGGTTATAGCTCGGATCATATTGGACTGTGCCGTGTGTGTTTGGCAGCGACTGGGACTCGCTGAAGGCATCAGGATGAAAAACTGTCATGCCAATGCTCCGTTGTCCCATTGCAACTGTCTCTGACAGAGTGGGACATTGCATCCAGAGTGCTTTGATTTTAGGGATGTGGACAATATATTTTCTTGACAAGAAAGTGAGATTGATTCGCTCAGCCTGAGTTGGTCTGGTTGAGTCATACCTAATTACTGGAGAAGCATTGATTGTCCGTGTCTTTAAGCTAGCAGCAGAGAACCATCCAAATGTGTGCCCTTAGAGGAAGATTTGAGATGGGTCATGAATATTCATATGTGTGCAAGTTGGACACTCTGTCAAAAGGGTTTATCTTTGGTTGGGACAAGACAGCGCTTGATATGACGCACAAAGGACAGTCTTGCTTCTGTGAATTAGCCATTTACACACACAAATATGTGAGATAGCAGTGTGTCTGGTTTTCAGTGTCTTGTGGCGATGCCTTGTACTCAGCTTGTGTTAAAGGATTGAGAAGTGAAATAATCCTTAACTGTCTCTGTCAGAACGCAAGAGCAAAAGAGAGCAACAGTCATGTGAAGGTCATCTTTTTCACATATCTTCCTGTTCATGACTTCCTCTCTGAATAAATAACATCAAGGAGCTAGTGAAGCACGGTATAAAGTTAGATATCTCGTCTACAGTGAGGAGTAAAAGTCTTCCTACATTTGGAGTTCATTTTTTACCTGCTCTAACAATTTATGAGTATAATTTCTCAGATGTGAGAAAAAAGGAAATGAATCACGTCAGCTCATTGGTTCCTTTTAACTTCCACTATCCTGACCTTTCATGCTCTCCTGACCCTGAGTGTTAACCTTAACTGTCTCATCTTCTTTCAGGAGGACTATGACCGTCTCAGGCCACTGTCCTACCCAATGACCGATGTCTTCCTCATCTGCTTCTCGGTGGTAAACCCTGCCAGTTTCCAGAATGTGCGTGAAGAATGGGTGCCAGAGTTACAGGAGTATGCGCCCAGTGTCCCCTACCTGCTTATTGGCACCCAGGTTAGTGCTCTTAATTCCCGTGTGACACCACAGATGCTCACACTGAGCTCCAAATAGCTGCTTATGTTTGATATTTATTCATTTACAGTGTATGCCTGGATATTCTGGGATACAATGACAGAATGTCACATGTGTACCTGTGCCATTTCTTATTTGCAACATGTTGATTTGAAATTGTAAAAAAGATCCAAATTATATAGGCGCTGAGAAAACCTTCATCTGCAATGTAAGTATTAACTCCCAAAGGCCACAGTGGTCCCCAAAGCACAAGCTAGTGCGCTGTCTTTGGCTTGAATTAGGCTTGAATTAAAGGTTGTTTTATGTTTGAAAGACACGTATCAGCAGTAGGGATGCATGATATTATCGGCATGTTATCTGTATCGGCTGATAATGGATTTAAAATTAAATGATATAATAATCGATAAAATAATAAGCCTCTGTTTCCTTGATTAAAAGCCCGAGTGGACGCCATGTTTTACATGTTCCTGTGGACAGATGTTATGTTTACTTACTTTGTCACTTGTGAAACAGGCCAAATTTGCCCTGGTTGTTGGTATTGTTATGATTGTCTCAAGGAGAGCATCATCCAGTTTTAAGAAGGATGTATCTTACTTGTTTATTTTTACAGCAATTGTCATTAATTAATATGACATGTTTTATGGAACCTGAGTTCAAGCCCTGATCGCACAGACTAAACATAGCAGAGTACTGAGTGCTTGATCAAAATATATGACATTATTTGTCATTGTTCTGGACTGCTGCAATATCAATAATGATACATTTACATAAAGCAAGGATATTTGTCCACTCTCAAATTGTTAAGAGTATTAAAACCTTTAAAAATATCTCTTCAAGGTGCATTTAGAATTGAAAAAAGTATAATTTTTTGCTATTAATCGCGAGTTAACCATGAAAATTATGCGATTAATCGCAATTAAATATTTTAATAGATTGACAGCACTACTTCACTACATAATTTTCGTCTTTGCACACTGTCAGCAGACATCTGTCTTTTGAGTACCAAACAGCCCTTAAGAAAAGTGTCAGAGGACACAGATGCGTTTATGCTGAAACGAGGTGACGGGAGCCGTCCGGCACAAGCTGTGGTCTCCAGGGACTCTAACTGGATGCTTCTCTGTAGCCAAGTAGTATCAGTGATACCTACTTGCAGTTTATGAAAAGTGACAAGATACTGTGATACGTTTGATCTGACAGAGGAAGAGAAAATTTTAAATGTAATTTTACTGCTGAGGGGGAGGAAATGAAGGAGGAAAAGATTATGGTCTGTGCGCACGATACACCGGGGTAGAGAGGAGCAAGAAAAATACGTCCTCGTTAACCAAATGAGAGAGATGGATGAGGGGAACACTTTCACTACTTCTCTCACCTCCTCCCCCAGTCACCCCTCAAAGCTAAAGCTATCCATTGTTATCCTACTTTTTTTTCCCCCTTGGCCAAAGCAAGTAGAGTGCTGTTTCTATCTCCGTGGCAATGGTAGAGCGCTTGGTCCAGCCAACCTGTCAAAATGTAAGACAAATCAAAATGAAGTCTGTGACCTTAAGAGTTTTGACAGGTGCAAGGCACTGTCGGACGACACATTTTTATGCCTTTTTTTACGTCATTTTTGTCTTCAGACACTGTCGACAGACTTGTTGTTTGAGTGTAAAACAACTTGAAACTTTTCAATGCATCCTCCACGGACACTGTGAGTATAGAAGATGGTCAAGAGGCATAAAAATGTCTCTCTCTTAGATCAAGAGTGGGCCGGCTCACCAAACTCAAATGAAATAAAATGGGATTGGGTCAGGTATGGTTTTATTCTGTGATAAAAATAAAAGCCTCATTTCCACTGAAGGATACAGCTGACCGCACCCTTACTTGATGGGCGGGGTTTATGCCGGATGCATTGGTGTGGTGATGCAGGAGCACACCATAACAGCGCCCTGCCACTTTTTTATTCAGGTGAAAAATAATATAATTTCATCCACGTAAACCGGTAGAAACTTATGTGCATTTTATGCGTGTTTGAAAATCCAGTTGTTACTGAAGTGTACGTCATCGTACAAGGCAGGCAAAAGCAAATTAATTACGGTTGATGTTCAGACATTTCACCACTGCACGATATGTATGTGTGACAAATAAATCCTCATAAAACCTCATCACGTTGTCAAATGGACATTTAGGGTGGACTGATTAGTTCATGGTGTAACTAATGTAAAAGATGCATCTGAGCAGCTCAGTGAATGAAGGGATCTTTTTTTTACCAGTAACATTAAACTTATGGCGGTAAATCAATGTGAAAAGTCAGCAAAGCATCCTTTCTTTTTATTTAATGTTTTAAAATGCTACGGACACATTACAGCTAGTGTTTAATCCCTGCACAGATCATCGGTTCATCGTTGAATTTTCTGCCCTGGGTGACCAGCGGTAGGGGCCGGTGGACTGCAGCGACCAGACCGGCAGGTCTCGCCTGCGAGCTGAGGCCCCTTGCAAGGCCAAAAACTTTGTGACAGATATACAAACGAGCGTTATTTAGATAAACTGACTACATATTTGAGATCTACATGGTAACATTCTCACCAAAATTGTATCGACAGCGCTGTGTGCCCGGAGCTGGCATGCCCATAAAGGGAAGTCCAGCATACATTGACAACAGATAACAGAGTTTAAAAAAAACCTCCTGAAACACAGCGTGCAGAGCTTCCAAATGCCACGCACCTCATTATGTGACGCTTTTGCATTTTCAACATAAGTATCTGACATTGTAACAGCATTTGTAGGTCAGAAAAGATGGAAAATCATCATAGCTCTCCCTTAATGTGACAAAAAAGACTTAGCCACTTCTGGGGCCCCTCAACCTTGTGCCAGAAGAGTTCATTTCTGTGATCAAAACTTTTGGAACAGTCAATACTTGGGTCAAGCTTGGGACTTCAGGCTGATCTGACTCGTGGATTCCCTGGTAATGCCTCCCTGCACATAAGTTAATTAAGTAATCACAAAATGTTAAGCCTCCAATTAACTTATGCAAAGATCTTAAAGCTGGGCTATTGTGTTGTGATCAAACTAATGTAGATGTTAAGAGATGACACTGATCCTTAGTATCAGCTTATTTCTTAAGCCTGAAAACCCACTGCCCGTACCATATGCCCTTCAAAAATGAGCGCTGACTTTTGGGTGAGTTTTAGTCTGTGTTCCCTGGCAACCAAATGCCAGTGCAGCCGGTGCCCAGCGGTGATGAGGAGGATAGAGTGGGTGTCTGATTTATCTTGTGTCAGCTGATGTTTACTGCCCTTTTATCAGTTCCTGTCATAACTCACTCACTGCTCTTCAGCTGCAGGCTGATACTTACACATACGAGCCTCATAACAGTGAGCTATGCTGCTACAAATCATGCCAATCAAAAAGTGTTAATGAAGGTTTCGCCCTGTGTGATTGTGCAGGTGGTTGCATTTATCATAATTACTTATTACCGAGGTGGGGATGAAATGCGCGTGCTGAGCATTGCAATGAATAAAAGAAGAGGAAACTTGTGGTTGGCTGTCAAATCGCCTTGCACAAGAGTAGGAAGTGTGGGCCAACACTGCTGTGTTACAAAATGAAAAAACAGTTATACAGTTCAGCCCTCATGACTGTTTGAAAGCATGTAGTAGAGTGCAGAAATAAAAATGACATAAGTCAAACAAATTAACAAAGTATTGAAATAATACCTTTATTATTATGATATCAATGATAATAACAGGTATTCCTTATCTCTTTCAGATTGACCTTCGTGATGACCCCAAAACCATTGCCAAACTGAATGATATGAAGGAGAAGCCAATCGCCACTGAGCAAGGACAGAAACTAGCAAAGGAGGTTTGTTTGTCAGAATCAAGAAGTGCTGTAATAATGTAGCTACCGAGAGAGACAAGAAGCTTACATTTTCACTTTCACTGTTGTAGAAGTTCAGGTCCATTTAGATTACTGTGTGTTGATTTGACCCAGCAAGGTCTGTGTTGGAATTTCTTCAGTGAAATGCCCAGAATCTGATCTTTGTACATCCTTTTCCATTAAATTAATCCATTAATACATCCTGGGTCTACATGAATGTCCAGGAGAGTTCAAGGTTGTAGCATGTATATACAAAATGTGGTCCATGATTTACTGCTCCTGCCAAGCAGAAACTGCGAATAAAGGTCAACCATTCTAAAATTACAATCTAGGCTAATTCAAAAGTGGACATCCATTTGTTTTTTGGTTTTAGATGTGATTGAACTTAGATGGGAATCATTGAGTTTTATAAAGGCACAAGGGTCCATGTATAATCAAGAAAATAAGTCAGATCACTCAAATGACAGCCTTACAGCTTTTTTTTTCTTTTTTTTTTTAAATGAGAGCAGGGTTTCATTTTTGACATCAATACATCTCTTGTTGGCGATGATGTGGCTTCCATACCTAATTTAGAAATCCTTAAGAATTTGCTTCTTTTGTATATAAATTTTTATTAATTTGGTATTATGAGTATTATGAATTTGAATCATAGAAGGTGACTAGCCCCCATTTGTGCCTTTAATATATTACCATGACATTCAAGTCATCACAACCTTACACTAGTGCTATTTTGAAATTATCTGCAGAGCCCGCTAGCTAACTCAGAAAACTCATCAAAATGTTTTGGCTTGTTTTCCCTCTGTTTCAACAATCACCAACCAGGTTTGGTCGTGCTGCCAAACCGGCCTCAGTCAATTTTGATGACTGTATTCGGTCCCACTGTGGCTGTGTCTACTGGAAAGTTGCTGGCCACAGTGTAAACACCAACATTCATCCGGTGCTCCAAGTTCCTGTTCGAGGCAGACCGATCAGCTGACAGGCCACTAGCTGCATTGCTAGCTGAGCTAACAAGCTAACTATAGCTAGTAGCTCCGGCGAAAGAAAGCTACAGCAAAGAGTGTAGTGAGCAGCTGTTAGCTGTTACTTTAGCGATATGCTGCCCCTTATTCAACACATTTCATCTTTAAAGGCATAGGTAGACATTTTAAGAAAAATGCTTCACATACGCTTCCTTGCTGAGCATTAAAAACTACCTTATGAAAAGCTCAATGCCACTGTCATATCAGTAAGCTAAGTACGAGCTACTGCTAGCATCCGTTTAGCTTAGTTTAGCATAAAGTTTAAAAGGAAACTGAGGAAACAGGAAGAGCAGCCAACATTTTGACCCATGAATACTAAAAAGACAACATCACTTATGCTGCTATTTTATTTGTATATAAAGTACCTAATAAAATTACATTACAGCAGCTTGCATTAACTACAGCAGTAACAACAAACACTTCATAATGACGTAATACACATAGCATCACAACCTTAGCATAATTCACTATTCAATATATACAATATAAGGACATGCATAAATATACAGTAAATTGTCTATTGTATAAACTTGATTAATAGAACGTAAGCAAGGTTCCATTACAGAACATACTTTAGCTAAAAAGAAATGTACTTAAGTGGGTCTTACACTAATGTTAACTGTAATAACTGCTTTTTGACCATCATATTGTGCTGAACTTTGTCGACTGATGGCTCATCTTTTCTTTTTGTCAGATTGGTGCATGTTGCTACGTGGAGTGTTCAGCTTTGACCCAGAAGGGCCTGAAGACAGTGTTCGATGAGGCCATCATTGCAATCCTGACTCCCAAGAAAAAGAAGGGAGCTCTAAAGAGAAGACTTGGCCCTCGCTGCATCAACTGCTGTCTGATAACGTGATACATACACCCGAAGATCATTCAGCAAACAACTATAAACCAAACCTAGACTGAAGGCAAAAGGCAGACAAAAGAAAATGCACAAAAAAGAGGACTGAAAAGGACAAAACAAGAGCTACTTTTAAGCTGCATGGCTCTTAAAAGGCCATAACTCTCTCCTGCTGTCCAACATAAGTTGAGGATGCAGTTAACTACCAAAGGAGCACAAAACCCAAGTCAGTCGCTTCTTAAAAAAGACATTTTGCCTCAAAAGTACCTTCTTTTATAACGATTTTTGATCATTTTTCCTGTACAAAAATGTTGAAAACACAGAATGACATTACAGTTCAGAGAGAAATGTTAAATTGTAAGGAGTTCATATTATTTCTATGGTTTTGAAAGCTAGATTATAGATTTGTGAGTCTCTCAATATGTGAGCAGATGTTCAAATCAAAAGATAAAGCCTGCAGATGATAAATGAAATGCTGATGCAGGTGACACTGTGACAGTGACCAGAATACATTTCTGGACATATGGGCCCAGTTTTTCTTTTCTTTTTTAAAAAAAAAAAATTTAGAACTGAACTCAAACACTCCGTTGGCCCACGAATTCTGTCTACAGTTATTTGTCATTTGAGGACCTGCAGATTAAACCACACAAGGTGCTTGCGTTGTGTGGGGATAACATGCTGTTCAGTCAAACATTTTGTACCTGTGACTGTATTATTTTAAAGTTTTAGAGTCTTGTTTCGCCTTACAAAAACTCCATTATTTGAAAGAGTGGCATGCCAAAAGTACTATAAGTAAGGACTGAGGCTGGGGTCTTCATCAGGAACTGAAGAGGTCTATTATCCATTTTAAAAATCTATATTATCCAGAGTTTATGATGCTATATCTCTAAACTGGAGATGATTTAGTCTGTGCAAATATTATTTTGTAAACCAATAGTTTACTTTCTTTTTTTCATTTTGTTTTCCTGCAATAATGTGTTATCCTTTTATCACCCTCAAGAGGGTTTAGAAGAGAGAAGGAGAGGGATCTCATTTTAGTCATGAAAGTCTGATTCATATTCAACATCCAAAGAATCCAACGCACGCTTTCGTCAAAATCAGGTGGCTAAGGTGACCCAGTACTGTGTGTCTAACGCACATCATGAAGCACAGGCAGTGCCACTTCTTTTCCCGGCACAAAAAAAGCACATTCCTCTGCTTTTACACATCTCTCCTGTCCTAAAAAAAAAAAAAAAAAGGCTGATGGAAGCACAGAAGATGCACACTGTTTCATCAGGCACAAGTATGAGCAAAGCACACCATTCTACCATGCACAATCATAATTGACCCGTTCTTATTCCGAGAGTGTCAAATACCAACAGTTTTGTCACTCCCTCGACGTCTCACACACATCTGTATGAGAAAAACCGGGCTTTTCACTGTATCTGACGTTGACCCTTGACCTAGAAAAGGCAACAATCTGTCAAAAACCATCAAGTCTCAAAAAAACTTCAATATCCTTCATGAACCAAAGGAAAGACAGTGACTAAAAAGGTACATGAAGAGGTCACAGCCGTTTGCACCAGCTGTTCCCAAGTTCAAACATGGCCTAGTTTTAGTGTTTAGTTGGTGGAGATTTGCACATCATAGTTCTTATGTTAAGATTAGTTCTTAAAAAATATATGCAGCAAGTAACTGCCAGACATACGTGATACAGTGATAACAAGTGAACCAAATGACCAAGATAACATTAGCTTGCAAATATTTGACTAAAAGAGGTTTTTAACATGACACTTGTGACTGGGCAATGTAATAGAGCGCCTGACTCTCAAGAGGATAGTGTGCAAGTGTCATGTTTTGCCCTCCCTAGATGTAAAAAGCGCGCACATGTATGAAGGTTCGGTACCAGCAGGGGGCAGTATTGACAGAAGCGAAGGACGAATGTACAAAAAAAAAAAAAAGAAAGAAAAGAAAGTTAAGGTCAATGTAGAGTGGTGGGTCACACGCACACACACACACACAGGACTTTCAGATGGAAGACTGGTGTTTGATACCTGTATGAAGTCAAAAGTTAATGTTGATTGTTTTATTAAGGTGTCGTTACTTTAAACCAAACCATGATCTCTAAGAATGTAATTTAAACCTAACCAGACTGTCACCTGAAATAGCGCAAGTTTTATTTTGAAAGTCTTATGTGGCATATTTGTTATTGCTAATTTGGCTGTGGAATGTTCTTTTCATACAGAGGCCAGACGAAACACGACACTGACACGACAGACCAGAGAGTCTGTTACCAATTAGGCGTGATACCAGGTTGCATGTTCAAAGTTGAGTTTAGCAGTGACATAAACCTGCAAGATTTCTAACTTCATTGTACAAAAAAAAGACATAATATACCTCAAATTACAAAATATGCCAACACTGTTAGACACCCTAGAAAAACTGGATAGGTTAAGGTTAACAAATTGGAAATTTGGAACTCATTCTAAACTATACAAATACTTTTAACTGCGACAAACATGTTTCTCTCCCTGTATGCACGTATAAATAAAGTTAAAAAAAATAAAATGAATGAATATTACTTGGCCCCTCAAAACTTTATTATTGCATTTTTATTTTTTTTGAGTTAAATACAGCCCTTCATACTAGCGTTTTAGTACAGACGCTTCCTGAGCAACTGACCCAACCTCATTTATTAAAACACTCATTTAATACTGGCTATTTGTCACGAAGAACCTAGACTGAATTTTACACACAAACTTGGCGAAGGACTGAGGAATAGCTGGTGCCGCCCAGAATGTAGACAGTAAACCTTTAATAGAGATTAAAATCAATATCTGAAATGATATTAAATTTATATATATTTGAAGTTAAGCAGACCTCACATGGCAGCTGTGAAGTGTTTTGGTTCGGGTTGTATAGAAACAACTTTAGTTTGTCCATCAACCTTGTACCAATCCTGTCCTTTTAGCAACTCTGTAAACAGGTGATCCTGTTTAAAGTTTATTGGAAATCATTGATCTTTGTGATTTAGTCCTATTCTACAAAATTCAGATGGAAATTGAGATAGAACGTGAAGTTTGCTAGGATTTAGAAAATAGGTCAAATATTTATGAGCCGCAAAAATGTATGCATCAAAGGTTCCAAGCCTGCATTTCTATAATACTGTGGGTATTAACGTGAGGTTGTGACTCGCAAACCAAACATCCAAACATTTGGCTATTCATGTTTTTATGCATTTGTTAATGGCTTTTGTACCTTTTTTTTAAAGATATTAATCAAAGGTGCCAACCCTTGCTAAATGACTTGAGTTCATTTTCTGTTCAGAGTCAGACATGATGATTGATTAAAGCTTTAATGTAAATGGTGCTCCTCCTCTCTGCATTGTGTGAATTGTGTTTTCGAGCAGCAGAGCGGATTGTAGGGTGAACAACCTTCTCTCTCGGACAGTTTTTGCTTGCTTACTTGTGTGAAGGTCCACCCTCAGGATCCAGGACCTAAGTGCCGCAGCCACCAATGCATTCTCCCATTGATGCTCCTCTCTTCTCAATAAATGTGTTTACTGTGTTAATAAGCTGGCTTGGAGGGTTTAACTTGGCGAGCGTCAGATGTGCTGTGAAACGCATTTGTGAAATTAACTTTTGCAGTGTTTATTCCTGGAACTAAAGGGAATTCATGTTCATAATGGGTCAAACATCACCGGGTTGACATAAGCAGGTCAACAGAATTAAACTGAGGCGGGGTTTAATGAATACACACAAATCCTTTATGTTCATTCATGTACGCTTTTGTTCAGAAAGTGTCTTTTTTTCTTGTCAACATCATTAAGTAGGTAACAATAAATATTTTGTTGTTAATGCCACAACTCAGTCTGTACAAGGCTGAGTTGTTTTGATCTCTGGAGAGTGAGCGCCACTTGCTGACTATCTTTTGAATAGAAATCTCTCCCCTTTCTGATGTATACTCACTTATTAGAGGGCACTAAAACACGCACACTACTCTTTTTCTATTCTTTGTATATGTGCCACCTGAGAGGTACTTCAAACCTTGGACACACTATTAGTGGTTTAGTCAGGCGAACTTGTTTCAAGGCATTTCAAAAATGCATATTTATGGTCTTTTCTGAGACTAAAGAGAAAGTTCATCCAAAAATGAAAATTCAGTCATTATCCACTCCCACTCATGCTGATAGAAGGTCAGGTAAAGTTTTTTTAGTCCACAAAACTGCCTGAGTTTCACATTGCAGTAATCTCCCAATCAGTTGCAGTGATGGGTGATTGGAATTCAAACCTTAAAAAAAAAAGAAGTGCTACTCAAAGTCTGGTGCCTGCAGCAGACATCAGGGCACCAGACTTGCCCTCTAGCTGATCCTGCCATCCTGTACTGGGTGAACTATCCCTTTATTCCCTTCCACAGAGAAACTAACTTGCTTTAAGGAAATACCATGGCATTATTCATCGAATACCAGGTAATTCCAGGGCCAGAGTTAAATATATCTATAGTTTTTGTTGTGAAGTGGTTTGTTGTTGAGGAAAAGTTGCTGATATGAGTCATAAGATTGATGCATTATTAACAGGCTTTTCCTAAATATATTTTCACAGCAAAGTTCTTTTTGTGCCAGTCTTCAGCATGTGTTATTATATGCATGTTAAAATGTTATAAAATCATACAACAGAGCTGCCGTGGTCGCTGCTGTTTGCCTTTGTCTGTTTGTCGTCACTGCCGTGTTACATTGTGGGATATTTATACTGGCGTAGTTTCCAGTGCTTTCAAACCGTAATATCACGAAATATGGCTTCATAAATATTATGCATCTCAATGTTTGGGTCAAACCAAAAGATCTCACATGCTGTGTTAATGTAAGGAATAGCTTGATAGTTTGGAATTTGAGTTGCAGCCTATTTTGTATTTTGTTCTATTATGTCATCATAGAGCTGTTTATATCCTTCTTTTAAAAAAAAAATTGAATCCTAGTCACCATTACCTGCATTGTTTGTGAGATGACTGCAAGGCCTCTTCCTTGTGAAACTCCAGCACTGTTTTGTGGAGTGAAAAAAAATCACCTGACTTTCGATCGGCATGAGGGCGTGTAGATAATGACTTAATTTTCATTTTTGGGTGAACTATCCCTTTAAGAACAGGACTTAGGTGAATATACCTAGTTACACTGCACAACTGCCTCTTTTATAAAAACTACTGAAAATATGTTTGCAGATCTAAAGGAGATTTAATCATCCCCAGAGCTTTTCAGCTGTCAAAGTTTCACCTATCACAAAAGGCAATTGTTAGCTGTTGTTATTTATAGCGCAGACAGCAGAAATGTCACAAAAACACACACTCACTC
>JAPXVT010000003.1:5175204-5188912 GCA_029823135.1 Acanthurus reversus | reverse complement strand
GATATATTGCATATATTTTCCAATGCTTTATCTTTGGCTTTTGCAGTTATTCAGACTCTTAGTTCTCCTTTAATAATTGTCCTTCCAGTTTGGTTTTTATTTGCATTTGCATCTATTACTATCAACCTGATAATTACAAGGCATCTTAGATGGATAGTTGCTAAAAGTCAGCGAGCTGTGGAGAGGCTGACAATTAGCTGTACATATACTTCACTAATCAATAGCTTATAGACATTATTTACTCTTACTACGAAATCAGTGACACTTGGCCAACATTTTATTTTAACTTTTAAATATATGTTTTCATTTTAGTATGGAAAATATATGCTACTCTATTTCTGGCTATGAATTCACTGACAAAGACCCCAAAAATCCCAAGACCCAAGACAGCCAACCACAGTCTCATGACACATGATGTCACCCATTGGTCAACCCCGCCTTTTCTTAGCTTAAGAGTTCTCCCAAGTTTCTCTTCCTTAGTGGTGTGGGTCTTTGCAGCTTTGTGAATAGATTTTAACAGGGAACTCTTCCCTAGGAACTTTAAGTGCTATTTAGGAGTCATCCTAGTGGTGAGATAAAATATTTTGTGAAGAAGGCCTCAGCACTCTAATGTTCTGACAGAGACCAGGAGGAGAATGTTTTAAAGCTGGGTGCTGACCTTTTTCGTTTAAGTCCAACAACATTCAGTTCTCTTCAGGAGAGCAAGGATAGAGTTCAGTCTGTGTGCTATAATTGGTGCCCTGATGCCTGTTTTTATCTTAATGACAGTTGAAAAGAGTTCTTTCAATAGTTATCTTAAATTCTTATTGCCATCTCTGTTTTCACTTTTTCAAATCTTGTTTCTGTGTTTGCCCTGTTGTTCATCTTTCACCCGTTGCTCCTCTTATATTTAATGTTTCAGTGTGACTAGAAGTACTTTCTGAGTTGCACAAGGGGGGGGGGGCATATGTATTGGACTGTCGTCGTGTCAGTGACACCCGGAGAGAATGTCAAACAGGGATGGATCTTTCAAACACAGTGGACATACGCCAGACTCCTAAAAGATGAACATTCACCAAAGTATAGTGAGGAATTTCATGAATTGGTAAGAGATAAAAGACATCCTTCTCATTCGACAGTATGTTTCTCTCTCTGTCCTCACACAGCTGGGCCAGCAGACCGCTGGATGGATGAGGGGGGTGTTGAGGGTGAGGCGGGGGGAGTTGAGTTACATTCCTTCCATCGAGGCTGTGTGTCTGCCAACCAGGTCACTCCCAGTTCAGTCCCGGGAAATTGGGAGGGAAGAATTTCCTCTATGTGTCCATGCTGGACGCAGCCACAACCACACAGAGGCCTGTGTGCACCCAGAGCACATTTGTGTGTGTGTGTGTGTGATGTTTGAAACTGAGAATCCAATGTAATATGACTTGCAAGTCATTCTCTTGTGAATACATTGTGGTAGAGGTGGGGTTGCATGTGGTGTGTAAGTGTGTGCATGGGTGGGCGTATGTGTCGTTTATCGTGTTAATGTGTGTGAAATAGAAGGTGAAATTGAGATGAGGAAGTTCTTCCCCTGAGTTCTTGAACTGTATATATGATATTTTTGTACATTTTACTGACTCTCATGCAGATTGCATTACAACAAGCGAGAAGCTATTAGTTCACAATTCAGCGACAGTGGAGTGAAAAAGAGACTGGCTTCTGCACTGATCAAACCTTTGACCTGTGATAATTTCTGTCATGACAAGAACTCTTTGAGGCACTAGGACTAATGTAATTTGTTGTACCATTCTATGAAAATAAAACGGATCCACGCACTGACACGACATTGTAGCCTCTCTTTAGAAATCCCTGCATCTCCTGTCCTGTTCACCACTATACATTATATACAACAACACACTGATGATCAGTGCTTTCAGAGGACTTCAGGTCCTTTGGCCCACGCTGCAGCCTAACAATACAACGATGAAAAGATTAACTTTCAAGAACAGAAAAGGGCAGAAGTTTATTCTTTGTGTGCTGCTGGTTTGAGGGCATTACATGCATTACTACAGTTGAATGAGGATAACTCACTGTAAATGTAAAACAAGGTGCATTAGTCTCCAAAGTCTACACTGATGTCTATATGAAGCAGAAAATCATTATATAAATACATCTGTAATTTCTGACAGTCTACACCTACCCTGCAGTTTAGTATTTCAGTGTTAACTCTGTTTTCTTTTGCTTTTCTTTGCCTCTGAGTTCATCTCAGTGAAGTCAACAATCCAACTTTGGGACAGACTTTCATGGTGACCAGAGGATGAATCCTACTGATCTTTATGGTGCTCTAACTTCTCTAACAGCATCATCATGGGTTAACATTTGTAATTTTGAAATGCGTTAACAACTATTGTATGGATTGTCATCAAATTTGACATTAATACCACCCCCTCTGGGTGAATTCTAATAATTCATTTAATCAGTGAAATTATCCTTTGATCTAATACCATAATGTCAGGTCAGAACTTTATTTTATATTCTTTTCGTATATAAATATCTAAATACCCTTTTTTTAAAAAAAAATCATGTATATCTTTTTGATTGATCTGTTATATGCTCAGTGTGGAGGTTTTAGTGGCATCTAGTGGTGAAGTTGCAGATTGCATGCAACTGAATATTCTTACTTCATCCTCCCCCTTCAAGCATGTGGAAGGAGCTTTTCTGGCCACAAAAACTTGCGAAAAAGGCGAAAGGTCTTCTCTAGGGATGGTGTTTAGTTTGTCCATTCTGGGCTACTGTAGAAACAGAGTGGATTCTGCTGAAGAGGATGCCCTCTGTAGATGTAAAGGGCTCATTCTTCAACTTTTTCAATTTCTCCAACGTGTAAACTCCTCAAATACATTAGTGCCAAGCAGTAATTTCAAAGTTATTTAAAGTAAAATATATAAGCTTTATTTATGTATTAATCTACAAACTAATACAAGTGAATGAACAAAAAAAGTTATAAGAATAAACTTTTATTTTATTGGTGGTGTGCAGAGGATGAACTGAGGAGTCTCAACTGAGATGGGTATTGACTTATAGTATCCTTTCACTTCTGGACAGACACCTAAACACTATTGCTAATTCTCGGGAGATGTTATTCTAGGAAGCATTAAGCAGTTGTTGCAGAGACTGGCTGTCTTAGGCTGTGTACATCTTAGGCTAGTTTTGTAATGCTTCTAGTCAGGATGCTTTCCATCGCACCTCTGTATAAATTAACAAGAACTTGGCATGAGAATTCGCTTTCTTAAAGGGGAATTGGTCCAGTAGATTGCCTCAAGAAGGAGCTGCAACAGAGCTGAAATGACTGCAGTGTAATCCTTTCAGACAAAACCACCTTGGCTAGTCTTCCCACTGTTCCAACAGCCACAAACACTGGTTTGGTCATGACAAAACTTTAATTCACAGAGTAAGAAGGTAAAATATTCTGGCTCTACACACTGTTTTCCCCAGCTTCCCTGATATCCAGCCTACTACTCACTCCTCTCCAGATATTTTAACATCTAAGCCCATGAACGGAGGGTTTATTTCTGCTAAACCAGACTATGTGATTGCAGTGGAAAGGCAAGCAAAGGTGGTTTTGATGAGTTTTATTTTGTTTCTGTCGCATTTGATTTAAGTGTTTTTTACGTTGATATAGTGTGAATTCCATGAAAGGTTCTCTGTGATGCCGTGTTTAAGGAAAAAGCACATGTAACCCCCATACAGCCTCAGAGCTGCTAAAACAGCTGAAGACTTTTGCTCTACTCACTTTTGTGTGGACTGTCATTAAATGTCTATCAGCCATAAAGCAGTCAAGAAAAGACTCACACAAAGTTGAAGAAAATGTTCTTGAATTTATATGCAGCAATGAATTTGTGCTTTGTATGAAAGTCTATTTGTCATAAGTACATTATGACAATATGTTTCCTCTGGAAAAACATACTGAGGCATGTATGGTCAACCTGTGTGCAAAAAGTATTCTAAGTGCTGGTACTTGTGATTAAAGATAGAAAGATAGAAGAAAGAAGGGTACATGAACACAAGCTATTGTAAATGGTGAGCTGTGGTGCTAGTTTAACATGTTAGTTAAAACCTACATGAACTGATTTTTTGGCCACTTGATGGCAGTGAAATCAAGCTTTGAACCATAGACTATAAAGTTAATAGTGGACTGAGCCACTGTGATATCACGCATTGGTTTGTGGACGACAGATTTGAAGTCCTGACTTTGGCATTAACAGGCTGTCGCCCTGTTGATGTTTTGGAGCAGGAAGTGGAACCATCTCTGACAAGAGGGCAGAGCGAGAGAGAGTAAACATCGCTACCAAAGACTGTTTGACGCCTAGCAGACATCTGGCAGCTGCTGTCACTCAAACAGACACACCCCAAATTATGAGTAATTTTAATCCTTAAATATAATTCAAATGAGTTATACAAAAATCCACCCTTGTACATTTTTCAGGAAAGAAAAAAATTATACTAAGACCAAAATTTGTTTTGCACCAGACTGTAAACATGTTTATTTTTGCTGTAAAGTTGGTCAGTCTAATACAGTACTTTCTGGAGCCAGCCTCAAGTGGCCAGTCAAGGTACTGCACTTTCATGATGGCTCAACTTTTTAGCTTGGCAGGTTGCTACTTGCTGAGAATATAAGACTGACGTGAATAAAAAAAAAAAAAAGTGAAAACATATTAGCAGGCAGTTGCTAATTTTTACATCCAGATCATTTAGACCAACTTTGTATTTATGTTTCAGTTGAATGTATGGCAAATCAGGTTTATTTGTATCGCCGAATATCACAAAACACAAAATTAGCTTAATGGGACTAACAGTCTTTACAGCATTGATACCTATGATGAAACATGTTACAAAAGAATAGGAGGGTACGCTAAGAATTCACTATCCAACAAACACGACTATAAGAAAGTCTAATATGGTATTGTAATCTTGTAACTCCTTGCATAAGCATGGGCCCAACATGTGCAGTTTTCCAAGAACACATTACTGCCACTTTATGGATAAACACACACAACCAAATAGCAATGTTCAACAAATATAGTCCATGATAAATTACTGTCTTGTCTAAGCTCTGATTAAAAGCCAGCTGCTGCTCTCAAACAATGTGAGCTGTCTTCCATGCTGCCCGGTCATGACTCAGTGCTGAGAGGGACATAGGTGGATCTTTTCTGAGTATCCAGGACAATGAGACCACCTTAGCTTTTATGTTTCTAGCCACTTGGTAAATGTTATTCAAGTCAGTTTTATTTATATAGTTTTTGCCTCAAGGGGCTTTACAGTCTGGACAGCACACAGCAGCAAATACAGACCAAGCAGTGAGTCTAAGGAAGGAGGAAAGTGTATGGCTCTTTAAGTGCTTTATGTTGCGCTGCGTTCACTGGCTTCTGTTGAACAGCTGCAGTATAGTGAGTTTGCCAGTGATTTTCTGCCCAAAACAATTAATGTAACACGGCTGACAAGAGTAGTGGGAGTGAATCAAAACAATAAATTTGTGGACCATAAAACCGTAGCAGCCGGTACACTGAAATGTTAAATAGAGCTGATGGGAACTGCAGAGGCAAGGAAGATCTGTGAGACTGTAACTATGACATACCATTTCACATATATAGAGTAATTTGATCCACTGTTGATTGAAAAACATTTATAATGGAAACTTTAAAGTAACATATTCACATTCTGAGACAGGAGGGCTGCTAATAAAACAATGGCAGCATCATCACTATTATGCAGCCCAATGAAGAGTTGATTGAATGCACCTAGCAGAAACTTTTTTTAATCAGCCAATAATCCAAATTTTACTTTAGTTTTGCTGCTCTAATGTGCATTTTATGCTTTTTTGTTCCTTCACTAAAATTCCTGTGGACCAACATCTGGAACGAAGAATAGTACATATGGAACAGGGTTTCTGCAAAACATGGTCTTGATTATGAGATATTAAAGTTGTATAAATTATGGCACCCCTCTCATTTTCCCTCAGACAAGTGCAAAAATCTCCCACTGAGATGAAATATCTTCACTTGTTTCAGCTTCCACCAAACCTTTTGCCGAAAGCACAAAGATACTTCAATTTAAGACTGACTCTTGCTACAGTGTCTATTAGAGACTGACTGAAGTGAAGGTACAGACCTGAAACACAGACAGGCTCAGTGTGATTTGCTTAGGGGGGGTTGTGGCTGAGTTGCTGTCTGGGACAGGAAACATGTGAGCTGAATACGGGATCCGTAGAGGACTTGGCAGCTACACACACACACACACACACACACACACAAAACGCAGGAAAGATGAAGGCTCTTCCAGGACACACAGGACTTGGCACTCGCAGACAACGTGGAATTAAATTAGATGTTGTCTGCAAAGGGCGTTCAGAACAAGGCCAGGGACTTTTCTGAAGGAATCTACAGTAAAATTGGTTCAATTTCAAGGGAAATCTGCGAATTCAACCAGAGAATTTATATGAAAAAGACACTCCCACACGACTGCTTCTACAGCAGGAGTCATTCAGTCTCTGCATTTTACACTTTCCTGGCAAGTATCCTGGACTGAGAGGGGGGTCGTATCTGCTGTATCAGTGTGACACGTCTCCAGTTTGAACTTCTGATTTAGTGGTTCTTGGGAATCAGATGTGTCGCTCAGGTCAAATGGCTAACGATATGACAGAAATGTTGCACATGAAGGAGAGGTGTACTCCGAATTCAGCACTATCCAACACACACAAGTATAAAAAAGTCTAATATGATCTTGTAACTAGCCTCATGGCATGTGCTGCATGGGTCCACACAGGCAGATTTTTCTAAGTGCACATTACTGCCACTTTATGGATAAACGCACAAAAGCAAATAACATTGTTCAACAAATATAGTCCATGATGAATAACTGTCTTGTTTGAGCCCTGACAAAAAGCCAAGTGCTGCTTTCCAGCTATGTGAGCTGTCTTCCATGCTGCCCTGTCATGACTCAGTGCTGAGTTAGACAGTAGTGGGTGTCTTCCGAGTATCCAGCGCAAAGTGAGAGGGCCATTCCTCTCTGCTTTGGCCTGGACGGAGTTAAGTGTCATGGGAGCTGCTGATAGCAGCTGGGGTCCTAGGAGGTTATGCAGAAGTTCAGTTGAGTTAATCTAGTCAGCGGGGTGTCCCATCAGTCAAGATGCAGGGAACAAAAAGCTCCATGTGACCTTGGAGGGCTTGTGTTGGGAAAACTGAAAAGAGCAGTCAGCTGGGTGGTCTCCACCCACACCCCTGTGTCAAAATATAATCAGATGAGGATTTTGCTTGTTGCGCATGAAACATTTTGTCATTCAATACTCTTTTTGTTTCTGTGATGCAACCTGATATAACAGTGCCACCTGGTGGCTACATTGGCAAATGCATCTAACAAAGCAACAACTTGTCACTTGTTGTTAATTTTTATTAGTGAGAGGTTCACAAAGGCTGTCTCACCTCACCTCATTACAACAATGAGAAATCAAAATCTTTCATGATTAAGTAAATCAAAAGCCTGAACGACTTCTTAGCTTTGAACACATTCGTGTATGCCAACATAACTACACACCCATGTATCGAGGCAAAACACAACTGTAAGACAGGATATAGAGCAGGTGTGCTTCCTCTAATTGCCTTATTGGCTGTGGTTGCTCAAACACCGTTGGCAACAAATACAAAAAAAAAAGAATGTAAAGATGAAAGTAGAAGCACTCCAGATGATAAAAATTTGCAAGACTTATGACTGAGATGGACTTTTTTTTCTGCATTAGGCTGACGCATTTTGGCCAAAGCCTTCATCAGAGCATAGTGGAAGTACTAACAATAGCATGCACCTCTTTTAGTAAAACATCCAGTCATCCCCACCTGTGCAGGGGGGAGGTACCTGCTTGAGACTGGATTGTAGTAACAATATTGAAAAATGAACCAATGCAGAGATGCACACGTCCCAAAACATCTGGAGAAAACATCTATTAAAAATGTTTCTTTCAAAAACATTTGATGAAAGGTTTTACAAAAAGAGATGTGCACCATTGTTAGTATTTCCACTACACTTTAATGAGGGCTTGTGCTGGAACGCATTAGCCTGATGCAGAGTAAGAAATGTGCATCTGAGTCACAAGTCTTGTGAATTTTATTCTTCTGGAATGCTGCTGCTTCCATCTTTATTTTGGTGGGTTTTTTGCACAACTGTAAAACCTCAATACTCATGCAATGGACTACTTTTGTATGATATGTTTTTGTCTAACCATTAAAGCATTTCCAAGACTTGAATTTGAGTTTTTTCAACTCTGATGAATGTTTCTCAACATTTTTCATTCAAATGTAAAATGGACTTATAAAGAAGTGGAAAATTGAACTACTAAAGTTAATATTTGTACTTGCACTAAAATACTGAATCAAAGAACAAAGATTATTTTTGCCAGTTACTTTATATGAAAGTTGTGATCTACAGATAGCTACAAAGGGCCTGGGCTGATGTTTACATCAGCTGAAGCAGAGACGAAACCTGTCCACAATGCAGCCACAGAGATTTGAAGTTTGTTGATCATCAGCACACCTCAATGCTTGACAAACTTGTCCAGGTAAAAGTATTTCTTTGCAAATACCTCCAGAAACATTCTAAAGCGACAAGTTTTGACGACTCTTTTGTTTTATAAAGGCATTATGGAAATAGTAGGACACCTCTTGAGGCATGAATGCAGGGATTGAAAGGAGGTGGGTGTAAATGCATCATGTCCGATTCCATACATTAGCACAATAGACATAATAGCACAGAGTTACAGTGAGACAATAAAATCTAACCAATTATCAACACAACATATAAAGACAACAGTGTGAAGAGCCCTCAGAATTGTATTTTACCTGTAACCCAGCCGCTGAGGTTCCTGACGCAGACCCTCACAGGTAAAGGTAAACCTGGTGGGCGGGACATGGGCACGGCATGTGGCTTTATGGTCAGTCGTGTCTGTGAGGGGCGTCAGACAGTGCAGATTGTCCCGTAGTGAGCAGAGCAGCAGTGATGGCCCAGGTGAAGGCAGCAGGAGACACAGTGAGGAGCCACCAGGAGTGTGCAGAGGTTTACTCTGATATGGCTACTGTCAGCTCCAGTGCAGGTGAGCCCACATCAGTATGTTTGTTGTTTTCAGTCCATCAGCCCACAAATGATTTTCTTTCTTAGCCACAAAAACAAGATATGTTTTCAGTTTTGTAAATCAGTTCCTATGATGCAGTGTTGGTATCCAACCAGAAACAATCAAGTTCAAGCCTTGTGTGACAATTTAAAAGCTTTTTAAAGAGGTTTTCAGAGTAACGCAATTTTTAGATTTAAGAAATATGTAATTATTTTAACATCAAATTGTAAATGTAACTGTTTATTTTTTTACACTGAATACCAGCATATTGTTTTTTCTTAGCTGTTTAAAATTCAGTCCTTTAAGTGTGTTGGCTACAAAGTTGGCTTTAAGCTTTTAAAATGTTTGCAGTTTAATAACTGTACTCCAGGCTGAGTAGAATTTTGCACTATTGAATCCATTAACCTTGTGACTAATTAAAAAAATAGATAAAATAGTTGAATACGTAACCAGGTTGCATAAAAATAATCATGATTTTTTTTTAAAACTTCTCTAAGTATGAATACAGTTTTAATACGTTCATCAAATCAGTCTCCATGGTCTCTTTTCTAACCACCATTTGTCAGATTAGTCACTTTGCTGGTGATTGTGCTAATAATCTTGGTCAAATCCCCCAGTTTCTGGTATCTTTTTCCCACGAGTTTGTCTTTGGACGCTAAAGCTCTGTGGCTCTCAGGTTGCCTGATGGCAGTGGGAACCATGAAGTCAGTGTAATCCTCCTTTTTACCTCCGCCAAGCGTAAGCCTGGTAGGGATCATGCGTTTGGTCGTGTGTGTATGTTTATTTGTTCACAGCTAATCTTGTATACCAAGGGACTCATCAGCCTAATATGTATTGTGCACTTTTATGCTCAAAGAACTTTCATGATATTAGTAATTCAGAAATTAAAAAAAAAATATATATATATAGATAGATACAGTATATTTTCACTCCTCATAACCAAATGGTAGAGGCTGTAAGTAATCAACAACTGCTTCAGTTCACCTCCAGACACAAGTGGCTGAGTGCACTCTTGTACTTTTAGTCAGTAAGTACTGCTTTACATGTTTTGGGTACTTTTTTGATATCACACCAGTAAAGCCAGGGCACAGGAGCTTCTCATAGTCTCCAAGAAAGTCTTTTCCGCATCAAACTTGTTTTCTCCCTCCTGAATGCAGATATAGGAGATTCCATGAGGAAGGGGTCATTGTGTGAAACCTCCATGGCTGTAAGTCTCGGTAGGCGGAGCACGGCCTTCCCATCCCCAGCCAGGAGACGCCACCGCACCACCTTTAGCCACAAGCAGCTGGAACAGCTGGAAGTGGCCTTTGGACAAAACCAATATCCTGACATCTACTGCAGAGAGGAGCTGGCCCGCGTCACCAAGCTCAATGAGGCTCGCATACAAGTGGGACACACTTCCATTTGCAATTTTCTCACAACTTTCTATCAGTCATGATGTGTAGCTGTGACTTTCTGATGGGCTAGACCTGTTTAATGGATTACTTAAAGTCGTTTCAAAGTTATCGGCTATAATCAAACATTTTGCACTTTTGAACTTTTAAATTGGCCGCTGACACACTTCAGTGCCAGCACTGATATCTGATAAAAATAATTAGTAGAGAGGAAACAACCTTTTATTTTAACAAACTGACTCTTTTTTTTCATGCTGTTGTCATAGGAAAACAAGACGTTATCCCCTGATAACAAAATACTTATTATGTGATCGCGAGATAACAGTGAAAAAAGATAGTGGCAGCCATGGCTGCTCTCAGCTTTCACAGTCAAGTGCCCTCAACCTTGATAATAATTTACGAGATGCACGATGTCACTCATAATTTTTACTTGTTTGATAGAACTATGGTTATTATGCACGTTACTTAAAAATTATAAGATATTATACATAAATGTTTTTATATATTATTGTTGTTATCATTATAAAGTAATTATAGTGTGTGTCCTTAACAATTAAAACTGATTTTTATGTATGTTAATATTGAAGTTACACGGAGTTATACCAAGTTTGGTGTTAGCCTTCCAGATTTGCTAGCCAGGTTTAGCTTGTCAGACTTGGCTACAATAGCTAATTTCTGCGGAGAGGAAAAGAGCATTTAAATCACATCACCTATCAAGATGACGAGCATGGTTATTTTCATTTCAATTAAATTACTTAAAATAGTTTTTAGTTATTACTTTAATAATGGTAACGTAAGCTAGCTTGTTTTTACTGCTATAGGAAGGCGCAAAGACTGATGGGTAATCTTGCTTGTCAGTTTCAGGCTAACTGCAGATCTGTTGTTCAGTTATTCCCTGCGTAGTTTGTAGTACCCTTTCAGCTGAACATGTTTGCTCCCTTCGAATTGGAATTTAGATGGCTCGGTATCACAGGGAACTGCTGGGAGACTGGAAGCGTCTACATCCAGCTCGCTTTTATATGAGTCAAAGAAGGTAACGAATTCAAGCTCTAAGCCTTAATTCACTTTTTAGGTGACGCTAGCAGGGCCCAGACCTGTGGTCATACAGCTAGGTATGCACACAGTCCAGATATACACAGGATTGGGCACATTAACAGTTTCCATTTATCAACCAATTTTTGCTTAACAAATGTCACTGGATTAAGCTTATAATGAGAAATTTTTACTACTTTCTGTTTTTAGTATCATTGCAAATTGAACACCTGATGGCTTTTGGCCCATTGGTTGGACAAAACAGTTTGTCAACATCACTTTGCCCTTTAATCAACTAATATTTTGTCCATTATTAATCTAATATTGCAGGAAATGTGACAAAAAACAAGCTCAGAAAGTGCCCCATTACAAGTCAAATCATTGTCCCAGTTTTGGTAACACCTTGAACAAACATGATGTAATAGTGCTCAGTTTCCCATAAAGATTAACTAGATATTTTGCAATGTGAGCCAAGACAATGTGGTTTACATGTCTGCAGTGGTTGGCTAATTTATATGTTTATTAAGAACCCCTTTTTAAGGTTCAGTGCATCGGCTGTTTCACTTTCCCTGAACAAATGCCAAAAAGTGTCTCTTTAAATTTCCACACAGCAAACAATGATGATTTGACACAAATAGGAACCATTGTAAATGACAACTAGCGTGGTAAGAGTTCAGGATAAAAGGGTAAAATCTTAACTTCTTGTCTCTAGTTTAAAACAAGGTAATACTTTGTCTGACTTGCTGAGCCCACCATGTTGAATTGTGTTATACTGTATCATCCGTTGCTGGTTTCAAGCGTCGAAGGCCAAGTAACCTGTCCATGTCCCCAACATATCTTTGTCTCATCAGGTTTGGTTTCAGAACAGAAGAGCCAAGCAGCGGAAGCAAGAGCGGGCTTCACAGAAAGTTCTCCAAGTGGGTGTGATGCCAGGCCACAGGGCGCTGCTGGGAGGTATGCACGTTCAGCCACCCAGCATGGCGCGACAGTACTACACCCAGCCCCTTGCTCACATCCCCCGCCTCTCTCCTATGCTGCCCTCTGGGGCTTACTCCCGCCACCCCGGCCCAGTCAGTCAATGCCCCTGCCCCAGTGTCACACCATCGCCGGCCACCCAGCGGCAGCATGAAGAGTGGTACAACCCACTGAGGAACAACCTCGCCTCCCCTATGTTCTCACTGGCGTCCATGCCGTCTCTGGACCCCGCCTCTCACTGGAGTTAAGCAGTAACAGAAGCCAATTAAAAAGTCCAACATTATGTAAAAAGGGTTAAGTGATCCTGCATGCTCCTTTTCATCTACCACTGTGTTTAACATGAAGACACACATTAAAGTTACAAGTACAAATCTTTGCCCTGATATTGGCTGTAAAAGTAACTCAAGTTTCATACACAGTGTGAGAACTTTGAGTGCTGAGCCTTTCAACTTTGGATCTACACTTTCACAAAGTGCCTTTTTTTGTTATCAGAGTGTCTGTGTAGCCTCATCATTTGTGCTCTGATTTTAAATTTCTTTAAATTTTATTTTATTTTTTAAGTTTTGACCATTTTTGACAATTCTCAACATTTAGGTTCAGTTCCTCACAGGTTTACCATGGGTGATTTGCAACCACAAATGTTTAGACTATTGCTGAGCATCATTTCACAAGATACATTTCCCAGTGACCATTATGTGAAACTATACACATTTATTCAAAGTGATTTTTTTCACAAGATTCAATATATGGCAATAATTTAGCTATCAGTGTGAGTCAATATTCCCACTGACTCACCAAGATTTCACTCTGTGATAAAGGGGAGGTGTTTGGAACCCCCCCCCCCCTTCACTTCAACTGAAAGGCTACAAACTAACATATAATGAGCTTCAAATTGAAAGTTTCAAGCATACCGTAATATTCATATTAAACGGTCACTTTGCCATTTAGCAGTTAGCTTTGTATCATTGCAAACTTGGCAGCGTATTACAATAAATGTTGTTTAAGTTCCTTCAATCTTCCATGGGCCTTGCTCTCCCCCTATCATCTGTGCAAAAAATTTACACGAATGACATCAAACGACACGTTTTATGTCATTTGTGTAAATTTGGGCCTGCCTGCTCTGAATTACATCTTTTTATCCAGGGAAGCGAGCGCCATGCTATCACAGGCTCTGGCAGACCAGAACCCCCTAGTT
>JAPXVT010000003.1:4935582-4953977 GCA_029823135.1 Acanthurus reversus | reverse complement strand
CTGTGGCCATCAGTCTGTACAACTCCTCACTTTGACAGGTAGACACAATAACTACTTTGAAAAAAAAAATTGTGCAATAATCCAGTGCAATAACTACATCAACGTGCAATACTCAATATGCTATATTCTATATTTTTTTAATTTTTTTGCAGATAGATACAGAACAAATGTACATTTACATTCATATTTATATTTTTGGTGTCTAGAGATATTCTATTTCGCACTAGTACTTATGTTTTAATATTACTGATATATTGATATATTTATACTTCTTACTTCTTTGAGTCTTCCGAATGGGAGCATCTGTAACTAAAGGCAATTTCCCCACGGGGATCAATAAAGTATTTCTGATTCTGATTCTGATTCTGATTCTGAAAATACAACATTTGTTTTACTAATGTAGTTATTAAGACATTAACTCAAAACAAGCTTTTAACTGCTGCCTTCTAAAAGGATTTTAAACTATTAAAGTTTTTAAGATAACTGCAGAATGTGTGCACTGTGGACTTTCAAGGTGCTGCTCTGTCAACATCATGTTATTAATAAAATGACATTTGATTTATTACATTTTTGAATTGATGCTGAATCTTTCACACCCACATTGTAATGCATTATTGTTCTGTTTTTACACAACAGAGATGTGATGAAACACAATATCTGCTGACTGACACCCTCTTCATTGTTAGTATTCATCCTAACTCTGGCAGTAAGGAGCTTTTTTTAGCCTCAGGATGAAGCTGAATATGGGCCGTGATATCTAACATGTCTGTGTTGCTTTCCCCAGTGCCGTAGGTTCAGTACCAGCATGGCTGCAGCAGCGTACTGTAAGCAGTTTGACTGTCTGCTTGTCTGACTGTCTGTCCACATCCACTTCAGACAAATATCCACACACTGTAGACACCATCACTGCCTGCCTGGATGGCTTCACTCTCGGTGAGTAGGTGCCCCCCCCCTTGCAGATTTGTTTCATTTTTGACCACTCCAGCTACCATATAAATCTTACTTCCTGTTGTGAAGATAAATGACTAATCTCATATTAATAAACTCTTTGTCTCCAGGAGAGAAATGTGTTCATAACCTGCTACCTGAAGGTTTGTGTCCAACCTACATATTTAAAAAAATGATAGTGTGGAATGTTTATTTTTTGAAATACCTGTCATGGACTTTTTCCTCTTTTTTGTAGTATTGCAGTTTCTTGACAAGGGACTGAGAGAATACCTTCACCAGAACAGGTATAGGAGCATATTCTGTTTTCCACATTTCACCTCTTTTGTATCTGTTTTTACTAAACTTTATTTGTAAGATTTAATTGTGGTTCTGGATTGCAAAATGAAAGAGTGTGAAAGTTCTGATATTCTCGATGTATGTTCATCACTTGTATCAGAGTGCCTGTTATTAAATGCAACAGCTGTGGTAGCTTTAGTTCTATATTGGGTGAAGATTGATTTTCTGGTGAATTTTTCTCCTGATCTGATGCTTTCTGGCTTTGCTGTATTACAGTCAACTCAGTTTTGTTATGTGTTGATGCAAGGGGGAGATTGGTAACAATGCACATCTGGTTGTTGATCCATGTGTCTCTGTCGCCCCCTGCTGTCGTCTAAGTGGTCTAGCAGGACGTCACATTGCCCAGGCCCAGCTGATGCAGTCCTGTCTGGCTGCTGTGAAGACCTCCATGCTGGTGATCCAGAGATCCCAGGAGACCATCAGCTCTGCCCTGCAGGCCGAACAGAATCACTGCGAGCTGGAGGACACACTGAGCAGCCTGCTGGGCTGCTATATTCACATCCTCACTGATGGTATGAAATATTCCTCAAAATGTCAAAACACCTTCCATTTGGAGACCCAGCTGATGTTAGAGGACATGTAGACTTGTCTTCATTTCAGTGCAGAAATATTCAAACAATCCAGGGACAAGTGGCACACCTTGTTCCTGATATCTTGCAGTGTTTAAAGGGCGGGTACTCTACTTTAAAGGTGGGGTAGGCAGTTTATCTTTGGCGTTTCGTGCAAAATTCCAAAATAATCTTTCTGCATATTGTAACTCAGGTGGTCTGAAAGAACTCTACACTTCTGCACCTTTCAGAGAGCATGTGTTCCTATTGGCTACTTCACACTGCACTTCTTAGTGACAGATGTCGCTACCAGTTGATTGGCTGTTGAAACAAGTGACATGCTGGCCTCTGGTGACAATCTTGTCTGCAGGCGACACCATCAGCCAGTTAACTCCACTGCAACTTTCCCTGCAGCCGTCTCATCTTGTCGTGAATCTTTGGTGCAAACTGGACTTAAAAGAGAGAGACGACAAATGAAATAAGATAATAATAATAGAAAAGATAATAATTGTAATCTACTTTGTTTTCAAGATATGGATGCTGATACAATCTTTTACTTTGTTTTTAAACAATAAAACCTAAAGATGATAAAATTGAAATCTAAGTGACACATAAACAAACGTTTCCACACACTTTTGACTGATACAGATTATGTTCCCAAGCATCAAATTTGTTCTAAGCAGCAGTTGTAATAACTGCTCCAGTTTTAATCCTGATTGTTCCAGAATTTTTGAGAGCAGTTTATTCTTTTAAACAGGAAATTCAAAAAACAAAAAACAGAAACATCTTTTTGTTCATCCCTCCCTCTCACTTCTTTACTCCTGTGTTCCCTTTCTTGTCATTAGAGGAATTCATCCAGTCGGTCCAGAGCACAGCCGGCATGGCTGTAGTGTTATTGATCAGGTCTGTCATGGGTTGTGGAGATGAAGTTGCATCTGTGGTGAGTTGAGAATTAACGATTCAGTACTGCACCTACCAAACATTGACAATAGGTACTTCTGTTTTAAATGAGATAGACTAATAGTGTAACATGTAACACAGCAAATATAACATGAACACAAACACACACACACACACACACACACACACATACAGAGTATCTTGTATTACCAGGCTGCATAAAACAGTCTAAGAATGTTTATATAGAAGTTACAAAAAAAAGCATCTCAAAACAAATTTTTAGTGAAAGTCATATATGTAGGTGATTTACATGTGATGATGCCAAAATCAGTGAGCTGAACTAAACATGCCACAACCATTTAAGGAGAGATGAAAGTGCACTGTTGTAAAGGAAAGTGGCTGGATTTCAGATTTACAGCACAACACAAAGATAAAACGAGCATTGGGAACATATGCGGCATCTTGCTTGTCTTGTTTCTATAATTGTTGAAAGCTAAAATCGCACTTAAAAATAAAAGCAGATAGCAAAAATTTATACAACTCCCTTAGATAAAGAGAGCAATTACAGTTTGACGCTTGATTTTTGCTTTTAATAAACAACACTATACACATTAAACAAGTGTAGCAAGAGTTCTGCCCATAGGTTTTTGAAAGGCTTTGAAAACTCAGCTTTTGCCCTAATATATTTTCAAAGAGTTATAGGAAATTACATTTGTGACCTGCAGTCATTCACTTGGTCATTCTTGTATCTGTGTGTCAGGTCTGCAGTCTGCTGCATTGTTCAGCGCAGGGTTTGGACTCAGCCCCATTGTGGCTGAAGCAGAGGTGTGAGGCTCTGTGTGCCAGTGGTCGCCCATCGGGTGTTTCGCTGTATCTGTGTCACGGGGCTCTGGCCATGTTGAGCTGGAAGGGCGCTCTCCCAGGCCCACAGTGGGAACGACTGCTGCTGCTGGTCCCAAACACGCTGCTGGATCTTGATGTCAGGTGAGTCTGATCCCCATTCAGTCTATGACCCAAATTTGTCATATTATGTTTGGATACTTGGATGCAGTTTGAATCACCATGAGAAAATACAAATCAGTGATTCTGAAAATTAAACAGCACATTCATTTTCTTTTTTTTTTCTTTCTTTTTTGTTGTAGTATAAAGGAGTCCAGCACAGCCATGGTGGTGGCTCGGGTACTGACCCTGTGGAGCGGTGCTGCTCTGGACTGCCTGCAGGGGGAGAGGCAGCGCTGCCCTCCCCACCTCCTGCAGTCCCTCAGTGGAGGTTCAGAACTACAGCGACACCTGCTGGAGCACATCTACTCCCATTGGGAGCACCCACTGGACGGGGTCCGCCACCAAACCCGCTCCCTTTTCCGCAACCTTCTCCTCCTCCATCAGCACACCAACCCGTCCAACCCTGACCCAGCCAAGGACCCTTACATCGCTGAGCTCGCTCAGAGTCTGCTGGGGCTGGAGTGGCACATGAGGGGGAAGTACGGCTCTTTGGGCTGCCTCGTGGAGCTCTATGGGGCAGCGTTTCTGCTTGACATCCAGCCCCAGCTTCCCTCACGTCTCCTGGGTCTGATGGGTGACCAGACCCTGGCACCGTATGCCAGCGACCTCCTGGAGAGGCTGTTTGTTAGCCACAAAGCTCAGCTGGCCAGTGAGGCTGGTGCTGCAGGCAACATGGCCACAGAGGAGTGGATGGAGTCTTGGCACCAGACGTGGGTGACCCCCTTGCTACAGGTGCTGTGCCGTGCCAGACTGGACAAGACCACATACATCCTGGACTATTTCCTGCCCAAGTTGCTACGCTGCAGCCCCACCAGTCTGGCGCACATGGTGCAGGCCTTACAGGACACACCGCCGTGCAGCACAGGTAAAGGCCCTAATGTACAAATGTCTACGTATTAAAACACCTGCACAGGTGATGCCATGTTGCATTAATGCATATTAATGTCCGTCAGCTGTTTTTCTGTCTTTGTCAGGGGTTTCTGGCTGCAGGGGTGCACTCGGAGCTCTCATGACATGCCTGCGGGCAGCCAGGGCTCAAGGTGTTGTTCCATCATCAGAGCAGGGTCTGTTGGGAGGAATGGTGCCACTCTCTCTGCTCCAACAAGCACTGGTTCACAAACATGATCAAGTGAGTGTGTCTGTGTTATCACATGTATGTCCTTTGTTTTTAGCACTGTGTTTGTTTTTATCTTTTCATACATTGTGTGTGAAACATGTAGCCTAGCTTAATTTATTTGTCACCAATTCACACCACACAGGTGAGGATGGACGCTTTGGGCTTGGTATGTGAGAGCCACCGCAGCACTGAAGTTGTGACTTCACAGGAAATGGACCTGATCCCCCATTTCCTGCTGCCTAATCTCAACAGTCAGTCACCAGGCGTCAGACAGCAGACAGTCAGCCTGCTGAAGAAGGTCAGCCATTTACTCACTTTGTCTTTGTGTTTAAAATGTTTCCCGAAGGATTTTATTTGTCAGTGAATTTGAAATGTGAAGCTGGCAACCTGCAGTCAGGAGCGGTCTGCACCGAGGAATGGAACTAATTGGATTTTGATTTTCAAAGAGATCTGCAGCTTACAATCTTTTCACATCACTCAGAGGTTGCTCATACCTGGTATTAACTTGTTCTGGGTGGTCCGATCACAAGTACACAGCTCCAAATACGTGTTTTTACACCTGGCATTATAATGATTTTATTCCAAACATCACTGCACTCGACTGTAAACATTTGACTCATTAGTTATTATATAATGGACCACCCTCTGATGGACAAACGCAAGTACTCTTATTTTAAATCACTAGTCCAATCATCTTTTGAGATCTCAAAAAACAGTTTTAATATGAGCACATATCAAAGAACATATATGTGATACCAATATATCTGCGATAGAACAGTAACAGTCGATAATATCAGCAAAAAGATTTATTGGTCTGACCCTCATTGAAAGTTTTTTTTCAGGAGGTTTGAGGGCTACAAAAAAAATAGCCTTATATTTTTTACTGTTCACTGTACTCATAAAATTTGATTATTTCTCTCAATGAAATGTTGTTCTCTTTCATAAATGTAATTAAATTGGTGAAATTACTTGAACCAGTGTGTTCAGACTGCTGCTAAATTTTGACAGTGAAGACGCACGGCGTGCTTCTTGTGTATTTATAGACGATGTCCACTGAGCAGGCACACTGGGTGCAGTCACACCTCCACTTTGAGCTGCACATTTAATTTAATACCAGGTATGCACAGCCTGTAAGAGACATTTGATTTAATGATCATTTAATGGTGCTTGAATCCTTTCCTGTGCAGATGCTTTGTAGAATGAAGGACAGCACTGTGCTACTGCAGAAGAGACTGATCCAGGAGCGAGACGAGGAGCAGAGACACAGAGACCAAGACACACTCCGTCTGTACAAGGTATACCACACACACACACTCACACACACACACACACGGAGCACAACAATGCAGAGGTCTACCTGAGACCTTTACTTAATGAAAATAAACTTTAGGGTCTGTTGTGTATTTGTGGGTCTTTTAGGAGTTCCTGCGCTGGCTGTGTGGGATTTTGTTGGAGGTTTTGCTCCCTGGAGCTTCCTTCTCTAAATGCCTCGTCTCCCTCCACCTGCTCTGTCTGCTCGGCCAGCTCTTCACCTTCAGCACAGGTACACCCACTGTACATCAGCAGCAGACGTATGTGACCCACCGAACTTTATAAAACATCACAGCTGTGTGAACATCCACCGCACACAATGAAAATGTGCTTTTCTTTCTCACTTTGTGCAGTAAAAGTTCATTTTTAAAAAAGCATACGTGTTTAGTGCTTTACTGAAGGACACCTTAGTGATGATACTGAGCACATTTCATTACATTACCACTGGCCAGCTCACAGCTTTGGAATACATCTTTTTGTTGGTGCCCGATGCGGCAGTCTGTCGATTCCTCGCCAGCATTTTCACTGTGATTCCACCCTGAAGTTCTGGCTGGCTTAGCGTACGCTCTGCCTCTTGTCGCTCACCATCTCCTCTCACGTGTGTTGTCATCTCTTCCTCTCCATTCTCCACAGGGCCTGATGTGTTTGCCCTCGGTGAGGTTGTGACCCCTGCCCATGCTCAGAATGTCCTCTACTGCGTTGCCAGCAACTTCCTGGAAGTCAAACAACTGGCCTCAACATTACTTCGGCAGCTCCCACCGTCAGCTGTTGGACTACAGGTTAATATGAGGAGCAAGCTCTGTCGCACACTAAAGTGTAACCCACTAACCCTGAGAATCTTTTTATTTGGGTGAAAATATTTTTTGTCTTGTGCTCATACTGATTTTATGGCAGTGAGACTGTGTTTTTACGTTGGAGATTTGCTTTTCTACATGTTTAATATCAAAACTTTGCTTATTTTTAATCTATGACTGTGATAAAAGTGAACCTTTAGCTTTGCATGTGAGTCTGTGATGTATCTCTGAGCCCAGTTAACGGTAGTAAATACATTCACTAGCTGGCCTCCACTGGTAGGGGTACAATCAAAACTCGATTAGTAGTATTTTCTTAATGTATTTCACTGATCTCCTTTTGGTTTTTATGTTTTTAGGTCTGGGAGAGGTTGTGTTCTGTCCTTCAGGCTGCTCTGGATCTCAGTACCAGCACCAAACCGTTTGACAGCGTTTCAGCAGCCCACCTCCTCAACCTGCTGCTCCACCAGCCGGACCTGTGCCAGGCCCTGCTGCACTGTGCGCAGAAGCAGGGCCTCGATTTCCAGCCTCCCTCCTCGCCGTCCCCGCCTTCTGAGACTGTCATCTTGGAGCTCAACACACTGGCTGGTAGGATTCAGATGCATAGGCCTAATAGATGAATGCATAAGTGCCGGGACTGTATGCAAAATCATTTGTTTAATATGAGGGTTTTATTTTTTTGTTCTGTCCCCAGTGGTCCAGTTCCTGCTGCACTGTCTGCAGTCAGAGGTGTCGAGGGCCGAGTCCTCTCTCCTGCAGGCAGCTGCTTCCTGTCCTCTCTATGGCAGAGCCCACTGCATCACTGCTGTCCTGCAGCATCTCAACACTGAGTGAGCACATGAATCATAACAACACGTACACATCTTAGCAAGCCTCCTTCCATTTGGATTTATTTCTTTGCAGAGGGAAGAAAACTCATTAAACCTTTCCTGAGTACAGCATCGTGTATCTGAAGTGTAAGTTCACCTTTGACCTGAGTAATAGTTTACTGTTGAATTATGTTTCTTCAGGAGTTTGAGCCAGACTGAGCAGTGGAGATGTTTGGTGTCAGAGCTGATAGCTCTGTGCTACAGGATGTCTGATGTGGTTTCACCTGTAGTTCAGAGCTCCTCTCCAGAAGGACTCATCCCCATGGATACGGACTCAGGTAATCAGCGGCACTTACTCATTGGGCCTCATGCAAGAACACTTTCATAATTCACTTCTAAACGTCACACTTTGTATCCTAAGTGGTCGTTTTTACTTTTGCTACAAGCCAGATTGACAGAATTCTTAGCTTTTTATAAATGGCTTGTTTGCACGTAATGAACGTAACCTGTTCATGAGTAGGTTAAATTTGATCATCAGCATAATAACTCTAAATGGTTCAACTTTTCTGCTCCATTTGCGGGTAACTGTTATACAGAACTATGTAATTTAAGAGTTAAAAAAGAACTTCACTCTGCAGAACTAAAGTTCCTGCTGTTAGAAATCGGCAGACAAATATGAAATAGTTTTAGCTGTGTCAGCAGTCTAAGGTCGATCAGAGAGCAAACTGCACTGCCGATTGTTTTTGAATGGACTTGAGCAAAAAGTGGCATGTTTTTTTCACTGTTGCCAGGCAACCACTTAAATTGTTTGCATAAACAGTTTGAGGCAGCTCAAGTGTTTTCCTCAAGAGTTTTCCCTGCAGTTTTTCTGATCTGTGTTGTCTTGCCAAAATGTGACAGCAAAATGTAATCCTTTCGTTTTACTCTGAGAAATGATTATGTTTTAAGAAAAACGTAAGTAATTTTAGAGTATGGTTGAAAAGAAAACAAGGCATTGCAGATGATTTAGGCTCATGTGTCCAAAAGCTGTGGAATTCTGGAAAATTAAAGAGAGCTGCAGGTCTCACTGAGAATAAAATCCTGGATTACAGTGGATCACTGTTTAGTATTGACAGGAAAAGCAAATGTCATTCTTCGTGGAGTTTAGGAGAATGATATGGTAATTAAATGAAAAATGTGGGGAAAAAAATGTTAAACACTAAAAATAACGTTAATTTTTGCTTTTATGGTGAAGAAGTCAAGAAGTTACGTAGTGACTATATGACTTTTTGTCTGTGTTTGGACAGAGACATCAGCAGGTCTGCAGAAGATCCTGCAGGAGATTCAGCCCAGAGACACCAATGACTTTTTCACAAGTGCCAGAGAGCTGGACACACACCATGGAGATGATCACACACAGACCCAGACCACACACACACCTTTACTGGAAACAGGTGAGTTAGAGATCATTACACTGCGTCTCTTCAACATTCCAATGAAAAATATCTTGTCATGCCTCATAAGTCGAAGCAGTCCAATATTACACTTATTCAGATGTATTAAAATTGTGAGGCGCTCTTTTCTAAGGGGATGTGAGGGAGTTAAAGTGGGGGTGTAGAGAAAGAGACACTGCGAGGTGGTGAAGGCTGGTTTGGCTCTGATTAAGGGGACACACACACACACACACACACACTCATGGCTGCAGTCAGGGTTCTTTAAGAACTTTACGCCCGATTGCCGCTATTCGTAGTGAATATCTTACTTCTTCTCGTCATAACTCAGTCAGGTCTGAGCCCACAGAGGTTATGTGCATATTGTTAGATTCACCTTCTGTTGTACATCATGTATAAACATCCATAAATCCATTTAAAAAATTCTAATAAAAACCCCATATCCATTTCTTCAGACCTTGATTGAAATTCATTATGATTTCAAGCTTCAAACAGTTTAAAATTGTAGCATGGGGGTGGGATTTGGATGGGGGGCTGTTGGGGCGTTGATGATGATTTTGACTGTGTCAGGCTTTCAGTGCTAGATTAAACGTTTTGGACTAGTGTCATTTATATATTTGTCTTCTTAGATAGAAAAGATTTAATTGATGAAACCAGTTTTTACTGAGTGCAGTACCAATGATTTCCTGATGGCGGCAGTGTTTCACCTTACATTTGTTTGGTACATTTACACAATACACAGTCCAGTGCTTCAAGGAATCTTATTAAATGATAACCTGAACTTTTGTAACTTCACACTGATAAGGGAAATGAAACGGCTCTGTGCAGTGTGTGTGTGTGCATGTGCATGTGCGTGTGTGTCTGTGTCTTTGTCTGTGTGTCTGTGTGTCTGTGTGTCTGGGAATGTAAAGTATGTGTGACCCAACATAAAGAACAAGAGCATGCATATTATTGAATACATGAAAGCCAGAGCTTTAATGTGGTTCATTACATAGTAAGAAAAATTGGTCTTTTAGTTTATGTTATTTGGCAATAAACCAAAAAACTTGATCAAACTTTGTGTGTGTGTCGCTCTGTGTGTGTTGCTCTGTGTGTGTTGCGTGTGTTGCTCTAGGCGGTGAAGGCTACAGGGTGACAGCCCAGATGGTGCTGGTATGTTGCTGGCGGAGCATGAAGGAAGTGGCCATGCTGCTCGGACAGCTGTGTCAAAGCCTGCCTCTGCACTACACCAATGACAACTCGCTCACACACCCCGGACTCATCACAGAAGCACAGGTGAGACTCACACAAACCTTACTCTCATTCCCTCACTGCTGTGGCCTCATATACATCCAACATGCTTTGTAGCAGGTTGGTTTCTGCATTTTCAGCAGTCATTGTTAGTTAAAGTGCAGTTTACTAATGACTTCAACTGATCAAATATTAAACAATTGTTACAGTCATAGTTCGCCGCAAAATTCTGTTTTGTTAATCAATTACTCACCCTTAGATGTCTTAATTAAAGAATGTTTTTTTCCTTCCAGTGTCCCTCCACAGTAAATGGGTGATATGAAAACTTCCAAAACCCTCAACAGCTTCTTGTGGTATCATCCAAGTCTTCATTATTGTGCCATATTCTCGTACTTCCAACACATTCCATCCAGCGTTTGTGTCATGGGTTATAGATACTGACCCTGGCTTGAATAAATATGGTTCCACCTAAAACTGCAGAAACTCCTCTCTCTCTCTCTGCACCAGGCATTTTTGTTTGCATATCCTTATATTCTTTTCTTAAAAAAAACACAAAAAAGTTACTCCAAACTTGTAAGCCGGCAAAAATGGCTGGTGCAGAGAGAGAGAGAGGAGTTTCTGCAGTTTGTGATGAAACTGTATGAATTGATTTATTGACACAAAACAGTGGTTCAGTTGTGTTAGATTTAGTCACTCTCTAGCCAAAAAAAGTGTTTTTTTTTTAAGTATTGAGCATACAACACGACAGAGAAGACTTGGATTATACCACACGAAGCTGCTGAGAGTTTTGGATGGACGATTTTGGATAGTTCTGATGTTTTAAGAGTGTATCACCAAAGGCTGCCAGCAAAAGGAAGCAATGCATTGTTGAAATCACCCGTTTACCATGGAGGGATGCTGGAAGAAAAAAAAAGAAACTCTTCAGTTCGAGACAAGTGTGAGTAACTGATACACAAAGCATAATTTTGCGGTGAAATATCACTTTAAAGCCCCTGTATACGTCAGTGATTTAACTTAGCTGTTGATAAGGCCAGAGAGAGGGGACAGTAAATCTGCTGATTTTCAGTGTTTTTAATATCAACTAATCCCATTAAAAGACCAAAACTTAGCAATTAAAGTATCCTGATATGCCTTCTTTCTGTTTACCATCAGGCTTCACTGCCTCCTCACACGTTTCTTCATCACTACAACACACACACACACACACACACACACACACACACAAACACACAGAGTAGTTTAAGTCATAAACTCTTTTTTAAGTTTAGGGTTTCAGTTGGAATCAGTAGGATTGGAGGTGAGTACCACAAAGTGTTGTTTTGTCCCCCACAACCTCAGCATGGGAAGTGGGGAAATATTTAGAGATGGACAAACACATTGTTACAGACTAGAGCTGTACTTGTTAGGCCTGTAGAATAAAACCAGATTAATTCACCTGGCACTAAACACTACATCGGTTGCTCCAGGCCACAAAAGGTACTGACTTATGTCAAAAGGACTTGTAATAACAGTTATTAAGCAGTTCATGTTTTGGCCAGATGTTATTTATCCACATGAAATGCAGTTTCTTCATCGCTAGCAGCAGGCCGTTGATGCCTCAGTGATCCCTGGCCTCCTGTTATCCTGCATAAAAATGATGTCAGTTCCTCACAGCATGCTGACCAGACTTTAAAGGTGCTATATGTAACATTTTAGCGCCAATTACAGTACATTTCCTATAAAGGGGTCAAATTAAGACTTTGTGCTATATGTACAGGGTTAATGACTAGTTCAGCTGTGTTATGGAAGTATAGGAGTTTATGGTGGCATAATGAATACTGACTGAAAGAGCTGAAAATGTTTCCATACCGGGAATTGAACTCAGGCCGTCTGAGTGAAAACCAGGACCCCAACAGTTTGTACACTGTAAACACTGCTCTTTATATCTTGAAACATCTGTTAAGGTTGTGATAAATAAATGACTTGAAGAAGATTTGACTTCAGCCACACTCAAAGTCATGAGAGTTAATGTGGGGAATTGTAGTGTAATCGGTGCTAAAATGTTACATTAAGAACTTTTAAATGTGGTAGAGGGTAAACACTGGTATTTAAAATTAGTACCGGGAAAGAAAATGTGAGTTTGATAGTCCCCCGACTCCTCCCCACATAAACAAGCACACACACACACACACACCCCCCTCACTCACATCAAAACTACCTCTCTCATACACTGATAATCAACAGTAATGTTGTCATGGCTAAAATCTGGACTGCTGTTTACATTTACACACAAACCAAGTATGTAATAATGCGCAAAACGGTGTCATTTTTTTCACTCTATGTGTATATGTTCTGCACAGGAGAATGATGGTAATGTGTGTGTGTGTTTGTGACACCACGCTGGGAGGCTCTTCAATTAGCATCCGCCCTCGTTAGCGCTGGGCTTTCATTCAAGGCCCGACCCTGCTGGTTTAACGGCCGCGACGCCCCTCCCTTTCCACTACATTCTTTCCAAATCACTTCCACCACCAGCAGGAAAACACTGAGTGCTGCAAACAACACACTCCTACACACACATACACACACACACGCACACACAGTATATAGACTGACACTGACACACTCACACAGGAATTGTTGTCTGAGTGCTTCAGCATGTGAACGTTCAAAATAACAAGGGCACCAGACATAGGCTGTGTTTGTCTGTGTAGGGGGTAAACGGTGTGTGTGCACGTGTGTGTGTGTGTGTGTTTGTTTGCTTGTTGACCATGCATGTACACTCCTGAGAGTCAATAGGAAGTATCTTACTGTACCATGTGCTGAACGTGTGCTCTTTGTGTTTGTGTATTTAAACTCCTCTGTTTTTAAATATTTAGGTTCATCATCAGTCAGTTTACTGCATCGCTGTGTTATACAGTGTATGTTAGCACTTTCCCTTTACATTGGATGTCTTTTCTTTTTTCTTTTATCTATACTCAAGAAGTAAAGCAAGCAATGTTAACACAAATAGCTGTTTGTACCTTTGTTGTAAATAGTAGAATAATTTAATCATTCCTGTTCTTATGTTTATTGAATATTAAATAAAATTAGGAATTCTTGACAATTTGGCCTTAAAAATCTAAATTGTATACCAGACACCAGCAGGTTATCTGTAATATAGCAGAAGTCCCGAATTCTATTAAAGGAACAGTTGAAATTTTTTTGGAAATACGCTCCACTATTTTACTGAGAATCAGATGAACAGTATGATTCCTCTAAATAGTGGTTATGTGAAATACTTATGTGATTTTATTATAGTAATTAATTTTATGCAAAATGAGAAGTTACAAATCCTTGGAAGCACACAAAGTTTTCCCCGATGGAAGGGTGCAGATCATGTGGCTATCATTTGAAACCAAGATCAATTTCCTCAAGGGGATTAATAAAAGTTGCCTCTTTTTCAGACTGGGGAATAAATCGTAGATTCTTGTTTTTTTCTTTGTTGTTAGTGCAAACAACTAGACTGCACAACTCCTGGGCATGGCAGATTTCATTTTAATTGGCTTGTTTTGACTATTTGTGCTGTTCTGATTTTTTTCCTTAAACAAGAGCGTGCTTTGAGAGTAGTATTGTTGGCCTGATGTATGCAAACATTATCTTTCTTTGTCATGTCAAGAAAGTGAATGTGTTTTTTCTAAAGCATAAAACGTCATCCTCAGTAATGTAAATGGATAATTTGGGACCAGTAGAGCTCAGCTTGAATCACTTATCAGCTTGAATATGTTAAACATGTTAAAAGTCCTCCAGTGACTTTGCTGCAGTTAAGATCGTGAAGAGCACTCAGTTTGGCACATTACAGTTTGTCAACAAATTTTTAAGTTCCATGCTCTGTTTAAATCATTTGAACAGTTTTCACTTTAATTCAGTATTCCCTCTAAACCAAACAGACACTCCAGACTGAAAAACAAATTGTATAAAACAGCATGGGTTGCTTTAACTGTCACTGCAGAACTGGACTCCCTAATGCTGTCACAACCACAGTGCTCTGGAGAGACAATTAATGATGACATCATGGGTGCCATAGTGTCCACTGTGGCAACTATGGCGATGATCCCCATTACATAACTGATGACTTAACAAAGTCAGCCTAGGACCACGTGGACAAGAGGAAAATCTGAACTTCTGTCCTCTGTCTTCACCGCATTTCTTTTCCTTTTTCATTCACTTGTCAACAGTTCCACATTCTGTGTGTGTCAATGTGCGAATTCTGTGTTTGTGTTAGCATTAACAGTCAGTGGGGTGATTCCAATAGTGTTTGGAAAGTATGGTCTGGCTAAGTCTTTGCGGACAGAGTCATTCTGCCCTACCGCAGTGATGACATGCATGGGCAAACATATGTATATAGTGTGTGTGTGTGTGTGTGTGTGTGTGTGTGTGTGTGTGTGAGAGACCAAAACAAATCTCTTTCCAGAATGGGTGTGAGCTCTCCACCTCCTGCAGTCCTTAGCCAGTATCCGTTGTTGCATCCTTGTTGGCCTGGCAACACTGCAGATGTTTCTGTTACTGAGTGGCACCATGGCAACAGCAAAAGTTGTGGATAGGCATAAATGGTAATAGTTAGATTTCTTGCTTCTTTAGGTACTGTATAATTTTTGTCTATAATCAGGTTCTGAAATATTTTCGGACTTTTTCAGCAAAAATGTTGTATTATGATTTAACTGTTTTCTGATGATGTTAATTTGTAAGGGAGGGCAGAGAGCACTTTGAAACAGACTCATTTTAACAGCTAGCAAAAGAAGGTGTGGCTCTTGTGACATCTTGACAGGACAATAAGCTGTTGTATGTGTGTGAGCACACTTGTATGAGTGGGACAGACCACCAAAGTCACAGTCAGCTGGAGTTTGACAGCTCTGGTGTTTATTGGCATAGCTGTGCAGGGATTGGTTGGAGCCCTGGTTACACAGGAGACAGACCTTTTGTCTGCTCTGAATCAAAGAAAGAAACACACACTCTGGTTTAGGATCCAAATATTATTAATATTTCCTTCAAACATTCCCACAGCGGGTGAAGAATGTTTCATTTATACCACGTGCACAACTTCTTGCTAAAAATGTTTCGTGCATGTTAGAGTGGATATAAAGTAATGATGCAAGCAAGTTTCTGAAGTCTCACAACAAAGTAAACTATATTTATCCTGCAGGGGTAAGTGAATGAATGAATGACTTATGAGGTGATTTTTGACACGGGTAAAAAATAGGTAACAAGGTAGTGAACAGGAAGCAATATCAGGTGCTGCACTTGAAATTAAAAGGAGCTGCTTTTCAATGAAAATATCACTTTTCTTCCTGAAAAGAAGAAACAAAGTTTTTGGTGTGAAAATGATCTTTTGTTTATTCCTTTGCTGTAAAAATAAGGAAAATAACTGTTAAAGTGCATACAGTAACAAGGAGATGAAAGGAAAATCTAATAATTAAAGTACTGTCACTGTTTGCTCTTCAGGCATGTGACAGAATGTCCATGTGCAAATCATGCAATTCTCGTCCTCAATCTGTTTTTTCAGTAAATCCCTCCGTTATTGTCAATGGCAGTTCAGGTTGATATCAGGCAATCAAACATGAGGACAAATGATGATGTCATGCTACAGATAAATAGGCTGTTTTGGGTTTAATTCAATCTGTATTAATGTTCAGAAGATAAAAAACAAAAAATGTTTTTTACAACAGTTATTAAACTTACCAGGACAGGTAGGATGTTATTAATAACATCAGCAGTGGCTGCATTCTATTTAAGTGTCCTAAGCAGCTAAAGGGAGCTATTAATTTGAAGGGCTGTGCCTGTAGTTGTCCTCCTGTGAAAAAGACCAGTGACAAACTGCTCAGGTTCTGTGAGCTGAGCTGACTAGAAATATCTCCAGTCGCCAAGCGGCGTCTAAGGTTTGTCCTGTTTACTGGAGACGTGAACATTTTTTCCATTGCATTAGAACTTTATAGGATAGAAATGGTAGTTCCAGGTATTAGTCAAACCCCCGGGTGTTACCAGAGAAACAGAGTTGCAGCTTGTGAAAAACTTTATGGGCTCTATTTGTTGTGAATCTGGGCGCAGCACAGGCGCAGGTCTTAGTTCAAGGTGCAGGGAACGCAAGTAGGTGTGGTAATGTTTTTTGGTAATTTGGTGAACAGAGACGCAAGCACGCCATAACCAATCAGATCAACTCCTCTCATTCCCTTTAGGACCACTGTGATGCTGCAGTGCGTTTGTCAATATCAGCTGTAGAAGGAGCAGACGGGTGCCAGACAAACCTTATGCAGGAGGAAACTGACTTACTTGTTTGGGATGTTCAGGCTCATAATCGCAATTTATTTATAACAACACTGATAAAAAAACAATGTGCTCATAACGTCACTGATGTTGTGGTGTTAAAAGCATAAACAGTTCAGATCCATTTAGGTGCTTTAAATCTGCCGACTTCACAGGTAACCTTATGCCGATCATGCACGTAACAGCTCGCGTAGATAAATAAAAATCAACAAACCTCACAAAACACAAGTCCTTTCCTGATCTGAGAACAGCCATGTTTTTTAGAGCTCTTTATGTTTTAATCCAGACTAGAGATTGTGTAAATGTGCAGTCTGTCCCAGGCCCATTCTTTAAGTAATTAAAAATGTTTTATAATTAATTAATAGCCAAGCGCCCTGCTGATAAAGGAATCTAACGTCAAAGCTGGACAGTTTCTGTGTGATCCGAGCCTCCTAACTTTAGTTGTTAATGGAGGGAAAGACAATATTTATTGAAAAGATACAAATCAAATATTTTTCAAAATTCACAGGGTATTTTTTAATTTAACAGAAATTTCTGCTCCGAGTTTATCTCCTGACTTGATTGATCGATAGGGACCAGAAAAATGACATTATAGAAAATGGGTGAAAAGTTGATTTGAACGTGGAAAATATAACCAAAATGACTGGATGCAGCATTTTTTATTGCTAAAAAAATATTGACTCTTGTCTATTAAATGCAGGTACTTGTATGTCAGCTCCTGTCTTAGGTCCGTGGTGGCTGCAGTCAGTTGACTGACAGTGGCTTCTGCGCCATGACCCACATCAACACAACATCCACCAAAACTGCCTGTGAGATTTTGGATGGGACTGTTCATTTGCGTTCTTGATCAGAGAACCACATAACCAGCGCTCCGCCCGCTGTGCTGCACTTAAGACCTGGTTTGGGATGGCGAGAAGCGTAAATTCACCACCAAAATGACACCGGAACTGCAATGTGACAGCGCATCTTTGTTGACCCACTCTCTGCTGGATCGCTCCGCTTAGCTTAGTACAGCCTGGTTCATGAAAATAGCAACATGGCACAGGCGGGGAAAACGGCCACTTGTGCCGCACAAAATTACAAATTTGCCTAGACCTGCGACTAGACCAGCTGTGCACCGGAACAAAAATAGAGCCCTTTGGCAAGTGACCATGGTTTTAGCGGGGCAATGCCTTTCGAGGTGTCCATATTCGGGTTTTAGTGGACTCTACTGTGCATTGGACAATTTTGGTCTCCATGTCGTCCATCAGTTCCTGATAACAGACAGCTTTTCCGACATGATTTCTTTCATGATTAACTGTTTTTACATCATCTACTGTGCGACATATGGGTACGTTACGGCTTTCTGTTGCTTTCTACACGATTTATAAACCAGAACTAGACAACTTCTCTTCTTCCTGTAGATTGCTGCAACAACAACAAACATTATCGGAATGCTGTCTAACCCTGGGCCTCAGGGGAGCTGTTCGCTATTTGGGTTACTGTCACGGCCCTGAGGCATATATGTAATTAGACTTGGGAAACGTCCCTCTCCGCACATGGCAGTTTTTCTGGGAAACGGGCACATTTGCAAACAGGAAGTTGATGCCTAAATAAAGTCCCCCCTCCCCTGCCCCGAGCAGGAAGCTTGCTCGGCCCTTTTAAACAGTTACACAGACGGGAACCTTCAGTGGGGGGAGCTTTAAATAGGCGAAGCC
>JAPXVT010000003.1:4800400-4814107 GCA_029823135.1 Acanthurus reversus | reverse complement strand
AGCGTGCTTCCGTGGAGTTAACGTGTGTTCAGCTGCAACAAGTTGCAGGCTAAAAGTCCGCTCAAACATGTCATGCGGACAAAATAGTCCCAGAGTTGGTTGTGTTGCTAACGCTGTGTCTTTTTCTCTCCTGCAGCAAGATAAAAGCATGAACATGAACGCCCTCCACATCAACAGCATGCTGGATAAGAAAGCGGTGGGGGCTCCGGTCACGACTCCGGGCTCCGGTGGCTCCTTCACGCCGGGATTTTTACGCAGAAACTCAACCAGCAACGTGGAGGCGATGAACAACGGCAACAAATACTCGATGGGCTCCTACGGCAGCCTGAAGGAGAACACGCCGACCAGCAACAGCAGCGCCACGGCCATTATGAACAAGGAGAACAAGTTCCGCGACCGCGCTTACAGCGAGAGCGGAGAGCGGGCTGTGCTGCAGCAGAAGCCCGGCTCTCAGATCAACTCCACGCGCTACAAGACCGAGCTGTGCCGGCCCTTCGAGGAGAACGGGTCCTGCAAGTACGGGGAGAAATGTCAGTTCGCTCACGGCTACCACGAGTTGAGGAGCTTGTCCCGCCATCCTAAGTACAAAACGGAGCCGTGCCGCACCTTCCACACCATCGGTTTCTGCCCCTACGGGCCCCGGTGTCACTTTATCCACAACGCAGACGAGCGCCGGCCCGCTCCGGCCGCCAACGCTAACGTGCAGGCGGGTGAGGCCAGGTCGGCTCGGGAGCTGTGTGGCTACGGCCACAGGGAGGTCCTGCCGCCACAGCAGCTCGGCTACACCCAGAGGGACAGACCAAAGCTTCACCACAGCCTCAGCTTTTCCGGCTTCTCCATCCACCACGGACTGGAGTCTCCCCTGCTGGACAGCCCCACATCTCGGACCCCACCGCCCCCCACCACCGCCTCCTCCTGCACGGCCACCAGCCTCTACGAGGACGTGCTTTCTCCCAACTCCGTGTCCTGCATCAACAGTGCCTTCTCTTTCCCCGGACAGGACTTAAAAGCCTTACTGGCCCCCCTGGCTGTGCACACCCCCAGCGGGTACGCCAACAACCACTCCACCGGTGCCTACTACGGGAACATGCAGAGCAGCGCATGCCCGCCCTCCCCTCCGACCTATAACATGAGCCACTTGCAGGTGCTGCGCCGCTACAACGAGTCGCCGGTGTTCGAGCCTCCTCCCAGCCCGCCAGACTCGCTCTCTGACCGGGAGAGCTATGCGAGCGGGTCCCTCAGCTCTTCCGGGAGCCTCAGCGGCTCCGAGTCCCCGAGTCTGGACGCTGGAAAACGTTTGCCAATCTTCAGCAGGCTGTCGATTTCAGATGACTAATCATGTTTTGTTTTCATATGGATTTATGGACCGTTCAGGCAGGGTGGACGAGGACTCAAGGGGTGTCAGCGAGCGAGGTAGACTGTCCTTCAAGCAGAGGATCCCGGTTAAACCACCCATACACCCCCTTACCCCCCGGCCCTCTGCCCCATTTCAGCAGCAGCCACCCTGCCGAAGTGCCTTTGAGCAAGACAGTGAATCCCTAGCAGCTCCAGGGGTGCTGACCCTACTCTGACCTCCCTGGAGGGGGGCAAGAGAAGAGTTTCACCCACAGGGATCAATAAAGCTTCATACAGTTTAAATTGTCCTTGACCTGGCATTAGTTAGTATTTTTTTTTCCTTGTATGTAATATAGCTGTATTAAAACTTAGATAGTGAACAGAAGGCATTCCATCAGTGCCTTGCCCAAGGGCTCATGGCAGCCCCCTCTCTCTTTTGCTATATCAGGCAAGCCACACTTTTCCTGGGATTAGATGTGTGGGTAACATGACTTGACGCGAAGAAGAGACAGTAAGCGGTTTTCAGATTTCCTCCCATCCTGCCAAGAATATGCCTTGACTCAAAGTAACATTTTTTTTTCTTTATCAAAGTGTGTTTTTTTTCCTTTCCTCTCTGAAAGCTTCAACTTCCATTCCAGATCTGTCTTCTCCCAGCGCCACCCAGTGGTTCGTTTGGTTAGTCTAGTTTGTTGCTTGGTTAAAAAGCACTCTTGAGTTGGGTTTGTTTGGGGAAATCACTGCTGATGGTTGAATATATATTTTTTTAGCTGTTTTGAGTGATTTACATAGCTGTGCATAACTGGCTATGGACTATTTAACTTATTTATTATCTTGTGAAAAAAGTATAGGCTACATTGGTAATTTGTGTCCATACTGTATTTATCAAGTATGATGAAGCAATAGATCTATATTCTTTTATGTTTAAATTATGATCGCCATTATTAATCTGCATAAAGTGGAGTGTATGTTCTTTTCACAGTAATATATATTGTTTTTTCTCCTTTTTTGTAACTTCACTTGGTTATTTTTATTGTAAATGAGTAAAAAAAAAAATCTTAATTTAAGAGAACGTATGTGATATTTATTTCATTAATTTTGTTTCCTTGTTTACGTTTATTAAAAAAAAGTTTGCGTGATTGCTGTTTGCTCCTGAGGTTGTGTGTCAGTGCTGTAGAAGGCCTTTTTTTTTTTTTTGAGAATCCCTATTTAGATGTTTCTGTAGAATGTATAAACAGAGTGGTTGTACAGACCGTCCAAACCTTACTCCTTTTGTTGATTTAGATCAGACTTCAGTGACAAAGAACCCAAGTCAATAAATTAACCAAAAAGTATTTTTGTTTTCTCTCTGTTTGCACGAGGTCACACTGTGATTCCAGCCACGTGCTAAGAATGTAGCAATCCCTTGTGCCCCAGTATTATTGTGTAGTGCCTATGGGGTTCACCATCTTGACTTGCCTTAAATTAACCAAATAAAGTATTTTTCCTACATGGCATCTTTTATACACAGGTTGAACTGAATGTAGTGTTGGATTCTGAAACTATTTTTTTTGAAAGGTTGTTACCACTCAGACACTCTGACAAACAACCATAACCTTTCTCAATCCCCATTCCTTTTATTTTGATTCTCTTTTTGCTCAGTTTTTTTTATTATTATTATTGTAATCAGTCTGAGTCTTGAGTTTGCTGGAGAGGGAAGTGGATGAACACGTTTGGTTTGTACATAGTAGGTACAGGGGGATGCGCACTATGTACTTTTGACTACTTTATCAGAAGTAAAGCTTTTTGAATGTAACAAAAAACGGACAAAAAGACAACGAGAGTTGTAATATTTTTTGGGGGGAGTCAGTTCACTACAAATTAAGTGTGAGACTGTTAACTTTGTACTGTACATTTTTTGTAGTTCTCCCAATAAAAATCATTTTGAAAAAGCTTCAGACCGTCAGGCTGCTTTTTTTGAATAAATATACATTTAAGTATGAAGATGCAACAAGTGTGGCATCCAGACGTCAGATCAAAAACATGAACATCTTCTGTTTTAAAGCAGCGTGGCAGAGAATGTGACAGTTGAGCGACTGTTCAGTCTTCTGTTGCCCGCAGGTGTTGCAGAAAAACTCCAGTCTTTCTTCTCCAGTAGAAAAGTCTCGAGGCATAAGTTACAGTGTTTGTCTTGGTGGCAGTCGAGCCCCAGCTGCCTAGTGACATTACATGGCTCTGGGTCCTCTGGTTGCCTTGTCGTTGGTAAAAGCACTGACCAGTTGGTTTCCAGAGAAAGGCATAACCCTGAATTCCTGTCTCCTGGTTAACAAAAGAAGAACAACAGAACTATAGCTGCACTCTGGTACAGAAAACATCTAATTGTGAGAGTTTGATAAGAACATGAAAAAGCAACACCACCAAACAAACTGATAGTCTGGAATAAACTCTGTAATATTACATAATCTGTAAGGTTCTTCTATAAACAGGGCGATGAGCTATAAATGAGTTTGCACCATGTGAAGAGTGAGGTCTGGAATTTTAAAACGGAAAATGTGTAGGAGCTCTGAGCCATAGAAAAGCCAGTTAAAAGTGTTGGCGTCTCAGTCTGGTAATTCGTCTGGATTCATCAGAATAATATTTTAATCTATTAATATGAGACTCACTGTGAACCTCAGGGAGAAGTGTATGAAGATTAAGAAGTGGTTGAAGAAGTGCAGAAGTAATCAGATCTTATATATGATGGTATTCTCCTGCTGTTGCATGTGTCAAAGCAAAGCTATTTTTAACTACTTTGTGTAAAGCAGTTATGTAGTTTAATCCAGTGGCTCCTAATCTGTAGGTCCGACCTGAATATGAGGGGCCACTGGGGTAAAGAAAGCAAAGATTTCTGTATACATACACCTTTATTATATTGGATTATTTGACGTTTATAAGATTTAAATGTTTTTTTGAGGAGACTATGTCAACTGCAAACAACTCATGACAAAAGTCAAAATGAAAATCCTCTTGTCATATAAATATTTGTATTTCATAAGTGTGTCATGTATGACTTCTGTTAAATCCTAATTTAACCATAGCTGGCAAACAAATGCAAAAATTGAATACTACAAGTACCTCAAACTTCTACAGTACTTAACTTTGCTTTCCACCACTGAGATTAAGGAGTTGATAATAAGCTGTAAACTGTGTGTTTTGTATAGTTACAGCTGGAGTGACTGCTCACTGGCATAACAAATCAGTGTGTCTCAATCACATCTGATGATGATCTCATATGCTGCTAATGAAGCCACTAAAAACTGACACAACTGTGCATTGAGGTCAGACATACTGAGATAGACCTATCAGTCTGGAAACTTAACAACAGCCATTAACCCATTTGACTGATTAACTATGCAGCTGTAATACTGTAGTAAAATCAGTTACTCTAACAGTTAAATAAGGATAGCGTTGAATTTTGCAACAACCCAGCCTGTTGCAGGGCAAACTGCAGCCATCCTCGTGTCATATTCGGTCATGTCTAGACCAAATAAAAGCCAAGGCCTACATTTTAATGTGTAGCCGCTGTTGTTGTGGTGCCTCCATTTCCAGGAGTTTTTCAAAGAACTTTTTTTCTGTAGGCCATTCTGTTAATTTATCAGTGGTAGCAAAGGCTGTAAGAAAATAAAGAGCCCAGGAGTCATGTGGTGCCTGGAGTTCACGCCAAGATAAGGTCGGCCGATAAGGGCCCTAGCAAATATTTACTGTGTCCTCAGGATTTCATAATGAAGTGTTAATCAGAGCAGAGCCAGCAGGGCTGCACAATGCCAGGCACTGCCAAGTGGGATCCATGTACCTGTGTTGCATTGTATGAATATGGGAATATGTGTGCGCCTCAGTATATTAATCAAGAGACTCACATATAATGTTTGATTACTTACATTTATATTTGTTGTGTCTGTAAAAGAGCAACCTTTTCTTCGTAAGGATGTGTATGTAGTGGCGTTCGTGTGTATGTGTGCATGCAGGGGTCTTACTGGCTAATGGATGTGGAGCTCCTACAATGAAAGGAAACACTCTCTGACTTGTGATTAGGGCAGGAAGAGTCCCGCTTCCTGGCCACCACCCATTTCCACCTCTTCTTCGTCCTGCTGTTTTTCCTCCTCCTTCAGTTTCCCCTCTCCTCTGTAGTGGCGGCTTCTAGAAGTTACTATTTGTGTTCCACTGCTGCACTGGGAAGCTCGGCTCGTCCTGGTATTGTTTTGGCATGCTTAGCCCAGACCTGGGGTCGAGTAGTAATAGCACATGCTTTATAGACTTTGTTTTAGTCTACATGGGTGCCAGATGGATGGCAGTTGGCCAAATAAGAAAGTGGAGGGCAGAGGTTGTTAATCATTTTTGTCCCACAAACCCCAAACTGGGCTCAGATCATGCCTGGACTGTCCATTTGGTCAAGTTTCACCCGGGGTTGTTTTTTGTTGATTTTTAATGATGCAAAACATTACAGAGATTTAAGTGAAGTCTTCCTATTTTTAATGAAGTATAATTGCTACTTATAATTACAGTAAATTTCTCAGTTTAGCAGGGACAACACACACACACACACGCACACACACACACACACACACACACACACACGTGTTTGTCCAGCTGTCTATGTGGGGCCTTTACATCGACTTCCATTCATTTGTACAGCCTAACCCAAACCCACAAAAATGATCAGAACCTACACCTTTAGTGAAAGTTCAGGTTTCGGACCCCACAAACATAGAAAAACACTCATAGACACACACACACACACACATAGAAAAACACACATAGACACGCACACAGTGTTTTCAGGGCTCTGAGTCAGTAAATCAATGAGGAACCCTTGAATGTCCTCTCTGTATGCTTATCTGTGATTGTCAACTATGTAACACTATTCTGGACTCACAATGAAACTGTGTGTGTGTGTGTGTGTGTGTGTGTGTTTAAAACTGGCTTGAAACCCCACCCAATCAACAATACTGCATGGGTCAAACAAACGAGTACAGCTGTCAGACTTTCTCACAGCATTCCTTGAAAATGAATCTGATGTTTATTCAGACGCTAAGTTGCTAATTTGACAACTGTTAAAACTCGGTTTTTCAAAAGGCAGGTGATATCTGACTCTTCTTTGAGACAAGAGGAAAGTTAACATAAAAAGACAAGAATGACAATTTTAGTACAGTGGAAATATTTTTTTGAGTGATCTGTATTGCAGGAGTCCTTTAAAGCACATCCATGTGATTTTTCAAAAATAAATCAATAAAAAAATAGCATGTTCTTCTCCCTACACATGAAAGAACTGAACCCATAAGCAGCAAAACAAACCCTTGCTCAGTTTTGCATTTATAGGATTGCTTTGTCTGCCAATGGGTCTGAAGTATTAATAATGATAATAATGTTAGAAAACCTTGAATAGATGTTGCGTGCATTGCTGTATGAGTTTGCTCGCTTACTGCGTTATATCTACTTGTGCTACTGCACTGCTACATTACTGTTGGAATGTTACTTAAAAACATTTGAATGATTTCGTTGTGAAAGATTGAAAATATTTACACAGCCTGACTTGGAAACATGTTTTTTGTTTGCAGCTTTAATCTACTCCTTATCAGACAGCTCAGTCAATAACAATGTCTCTAAATATTACATGTAAACATTACTAACAATGGCTCAGTTGATGACATTTCATGGAAAACTGTCACTCGTGTATGAATCAACAGAGAATCATGTCGTTTAGCATGTATTAGCTTTGTTTTTGTTTCATGGCCTTTAGCTTTACTGATTTGTTTCTGTCTCAACACTCTCATGAACCCTGTGTACTGTAGCTGCAAGAAGCTGTTTTCATCAATCAATCAATCAGTCAATCAATCAAAACTTTGAGTAAATGCTCTTCATGCTAGCTATCCGGTGCCTACTGTCCAACAGACAACAATAGCATCTAGCTGATAAATTTGTGGAGCACTAAGCAACTAAAGAGAAGCTTATATCCCCCCAGAAGTTGTTGGAGACAAAACTGAAGCTGATTTTTAAGTGAATATTGGATTTACATTTGTCAGATGACCAGAAACTCAACTCCAAAAGTCTGCTAACGTTGCTCTGTGTCTGCTAAATGTGTAAAAAGGCAACTGTTTGCTGACAAGAACATAATAACCATATTATTCATTAGCTATAAAACATATCAATAATGTGTGCTGTTTTTTGTGCCGCCTTCCACTGGCCAAAAAAATCAGTTAATTCATGTTGCAAACAACTGAGTCAAGAGAATCTTGGGAAATAAAGGCAAATTCATTGTGCAAAATGGCAAAAGTTACCTTGCTTAGTTTCTTAGAAAAAAAGATTAATGTTAATTTTAGAAAAAAAAAAAAAAAGAATGTAAAATGAAGTTGTTTGCACACTGCTGCACTGTGCCACCTTTGGGTACAACAGCACAGTTTAAGTAGGCCAATAATGTGAAGCATGTGCCTTTGCCTTTGCCTCAAGTTTAGCACAATGATACAGTAAAACTAAAAGGACCCATCTTTTTCACTGATCTAAATATAAAACTCATTTTATATATATGTTTTTTCATAGCTGTTTATTTCGTATGAAAATGAAACTATTACCAAAGTCTGAATGCACAGTATGCATAACCATTTCTTTCCTAACCATTCACTTTAGTACGACCACAGTTTACCTTAGCCTTTAGTTTACCACTGCCATCCTTTTGTGAGGAGCTAAAAACATAATCTTCACTTTATTTTCAGGATGCAGCCTCAGGCCCCACACTCAGCTGAGGTGACCTCCCCAGCTGCCACAAGGTAAGCCAAGGTAAGCCACAGTGCACAGGTGCTGAATAAGGTAATGTTGTTCTCCCTGTGGATTTCAAGTCCGGTGATGGTCAGAGGCAATGGGGGATGGAGGGGGTGGAGATGCACGGGGGACTTGAGGCAGTTGGCCTAGGCCTGTCACGTTTGGCCGGCGCTGCCTGGTCCTCCATGTTCTTCTCTCTTCAACGCCTGCCGAGCTGTAAATATTTACAGTGCATCTTGTGAGAGGCCTGAGTGTTTACCGCCAATGCTTGTGGCTCCTCAGTGCGTGTGTGCATGTTTGTGTGTGTGAGCAACACAGACGAGATGCTTCTCTTGGTCATTGCACAGTATAAACCCTCAGCTCTGTGTGTGTGTGTGTGTGTGTGTGTGTATGTCGGATGAGGTACTTCCCTTGGTTTCTCCACAGTTTACTAACACTGGCCTCTGGCTCTTGTTCAGGCCCTGGCCCTGAGCTCCATCAATGAATCAACAGTCAAAGACAGAGAGCAGTGAGGCGGTCGCACCTCACCCTACCTTCTCTAAAACTTGCAAATGACGGAGACAGAAAGATGGGAAGTGTTTGTTTACCCCTCCCCACCCTGTGTACGAGCCTGCAGTGCTGACATCACGTCCTCCTCGCGGGTGGAACTTTCTCATAAAACATGTTTTCTTTACTCCTTTCCCAATGTAAATAATACACAGGGTGTAAATACCATTAAGGGACCGGCCAGGCCATTTTTAGGCAAGTAGCTCTGTTTAAGGATGTTTCCAGATTCGTGCTGCCCAGGCTGAGCGCGTGGGCGGAAGTTTCACTGTGGTATGGTGAATGAGGTACACATGCTAACCTGGCCTGGGTCTAATTCTGTATTTGGCTGCTTTATTTCAGAGGTCGGAATATTCTTGGCTGCCCTTTAATCTGGTAGACCAACCATGATAAGCTTAGAACACAAGATAAGACATGCTTTAACTTCATACTGCTATTTAGTGCTTCTCCTATTTGTTGTTTTGTTAAGATGTTACTTGTTTTTGTTTAGCTATTTTGTTTCTTCTGGGTGTTTTTAAGCACTTTGAGCTAAAGGGTGAGACCTTATTGATTTCAATAGAAAGCATTTTATTTATCTCTATAACTTCTAAATGTGGTGACTGTGGCCACACACAACTGCCAAACAGCAAATAGCACAAAATCAGCAAACTGACTTGGTTGTGTCGCCAAAGCTTGCTAACATCAGATAACATCAGTCACCATAAGCCACTGCTCATACCAGACAAAATGAATTTAAGGAAAATGTTTTATTTATTCTTTTTAAAGTTACTAATTCTCACTTTAAATGTGAACGCATAGCGTAACAGCAACACAGATCTCTTAAAATCAACAGTAAAGATAGCCACAAGTTAAGCCTATGAGTTAATGGCCATACCAGACCAACTAAGGCTGTAGCAGCAAAAACCATGAGTGTACTAAACTGAGAAAGAGTGTCTTTTCTACTATTATTTGCAAAAGAAATCATGTTTTATTTTCTCCTTTAAAAGTGGTCTCACATTAAGCCAAAAAGATGACACCTTTAAAAAGGCAAAATATGTATCTCCATCAGTAAATGTCTATCTAAAGCACTGCTGCTTCAGCTAGCAGCTTTGAAAACAGATCTGATCAGCAAACAGTTCAAGTACCCAGAGGAACCTGAAAATAACAATCACTATCTCTGTGCTATATGTGTCACTCACTCTGCCCGCTCAGCTTTTGCAGCACAACATGACAGTACTCTGCAACTCGGAGGGCAGGCGTGACCATCTTCGGCTCGGGTATTTGAGAGAAGCAGCTGTAAAATTTAACATGTCCTATCTAGGTTAGTAAGGGACTTTACTTAGACCAGGCGCGGTCTCAAAACACGATAAGGAAGTATCTGTGAGGCGCGAGGGTGTGACCGCTGAAGAGGTGAATGCAGGGAGTGTGTGTTGACATTGCGTACATTTGGCCTACTTACACATTCTAACCAATGGCGTCAAAGACAGGGAGAGCCACACATTAGATCCTGGCTGTGATGAATGAAGGTTCACGGTCAGCTCTGTGGTTTGAGAGAGCAGAGTGAGAGAGAAGGGAGTAAAATTATGGAGTAGAGCATTAAGATTGCCATGAAAACATTTAATGGGAGTTTGTTTGGAGAGGTTCCTCGCAGAGAGCAAGTCCCTTCTTTCATTTGCCTCATTACTCAGTAAACACTTTTCAGCATGGAAGAGAATCCCTGAGGTCAGTTGTGCAGGTTTGTGTGAGTCCATCCATCTGTCAGTGTGTGTGTGTGTGTGTGTGAGTGGATGTGGATGTCCATGCGACCATGCTGCACCGAGTAATTACATATAATCATCCAAAATGTTTATACTGTACAAATAGCATAACTATGCTGACTGAGTGGCTGTGTGGGACGGGTATAGCTGGCATTGTGAATGAGCACGGCCGCTCCATGATTACGCAGGCTCAGGGCCAGACTCAGAATGCCAGGCAGGAAGACAGAGGGCCTGCAAACACTCTTTATGACCACCATGTCCATACTGCACTATGCTAGACATGTTGCATAATGACTCATCATGCCTTACTTATAGTAGAAGCCAGGAGAAAGATGTGTCCTCCATTCATTCTATGTGAATACCTGTTGTTTGGCAAGCTCCAACCTCAAAACTATTTTCCAGTGAGTCCAGTCATATTTTTCAGACTAATTTAGTTGTTTTAAGTTCATGCTTTTTATTAAACCAGGCTTTGATTACACAATTGGCAAATAGTAATCATTTGACATTTCATTTTTCACAATGCACACTAGACTGTACAGCTTGTTGATCTCATTGTACGACTGTCATGTTGGATTTCCTTGGTAATTAGTGCCAGATGTATCATTTCCTGGCCAAATCATTATATTTTGTATTACATCTATTTAAACAGAGAACATGATGTTGTTCTCAGATTAAATAAATTGTGCTTGGAAAGGTTTTGGTCCTCTAATTGTTTTTCAGCACAGTTTTTAAGCTATGTGTGTGATTTTAGGAAGAGTAATGTTGGTCTTTTAATCCCCAACTTTGGTCCAGACCAAAATATCTCACCACCTATTGGACAGATTCCCATTAAAAAATGTTCTTTGGAAGATAAAGCCTAATGCCTCAGGTGACATCCTGTTTTTTGTGCAACCCACAGATCAAAGTTTTTACTTGTGTGAAATATCTAATTATTTCCTTGAGGGACTGGCGCAACATTTTGCAGGAGATATTGATGGTTCAGAAGATAACCCATAATGACTTTGGTATTCCCTTGTCTTTTCCTGTAGTGCCACGATGAGGTTGACTGTCTCAGATTCGGTCCAGACATTTATGGTTCCCCTAGGAATAACTTTAGCGATCTCTTAGCTTTTCATAAAAAGTAATCCATCAGGTCCATGTTTTACTTGTGCAGTACTTTGGTTTAAATACATACTTATCAGCTTTATTTTGTTAATGTTAACATGTTAAAAAAACAAGCCAAAGTGGTTAAACATGGTTTACATTAAACCTAAACAACAACATGTTATGATTTTGATGCTGGCATTTGGTTGAAAGTAGCCTACAGCCTCACGGGGCTAATTCTATAGCTGCACACACACAGTCATATTTCCTTTGTAACAAGATTTTAGTATCAGTGTCTGCAAATTGTACTCTGAACCTCATGATGTTTATTTTTTTGTATTTATAATCTTTTTACATGTTGATGTTACACATCACTTGATATCCATATGGCAGCATAAATTTATTGTGAATGCTCATTAGTACATCTGAAATAACAAGCAGCCAGTTATGCAGGCATTTTGGCTCTCAGATATAGAGAGTTCAGAGTGCCTTTGAGGTTTGACCTGCATCTGGCAGAAAGTTAAGGAGGGCTAAGGGTCATCTAGTCCCGAATGGGGTGCTGGCAAGGCCAAATGTATCGCTGTGTGTGTTTGTGTGTGTGTGTCCTAACAGAGGAGGAGGAGTGTTGCTTAGTACTTCTCGGTCTACTTGCAGTGCTCTTACTCACGTCCATATTTCATATCTGTGGCTTTCAAACAAAAGCCGTATGTTGATACAATCTGCTGGCCAGCCAGAGGAAATGAGTGTTTGTGTGCTCACTAATGATGTTTCTATTTCTCTTTCTAATGCAATCCAGTTTTCCACTGAGCTCATTAGATTGCCCTGTTTCATTTCTCAACATGTTTCATTTCTCAACATAACAACACTTTTATTCTTCTCAGGGTAAAGAGTTTCATCATACTTACATGATGATGAAAGGCACTCTGCGCAAAGTCAAATCATGTCCTATGATTCAGCATGAGGACTGCATTCGTTATTGTGAACAGACGATGCCACCATTTATCCGTTGGTGAGATTGGGTGACCAAACAACCCGAACTGTGGCGCAATGGCAAATGGGTTCTCCGACATGAACATGCCTGTTCAGAGCGCTTTGGAAACATGCAAATTACTTGCTTTACTTTGTTTTTTAATTACTTACAGTCGTCACTCTGCATCCCCCTACTCATTGGATCCGGTGCCTTGATATTGCTCTCTATTCCTCAAAGTAAATTTTGGTCTCTGAGTCATAGCCGTAGTTTCGGGTCTGTGGTAAATCGGAAATGGTCACAAATTAGTGTAACTCAGGCACTAATAATGACCGAGTGATGTAATTAGGAACACTTATTAATGAAATAATAGCTTGCACGCACTCACCCTTGTTGCTAAAATGTGCTCCATAAATAAGCTTGCCTTGCTTTGCCTTACATGCACATTATTGTGCAGTACTCTGTTTGTGACCAACAGGAATGGTCATTGACCGCCCCTCTTAACAACATCAGGCTTTTTTTTTTTCGGAAAAGTGAATGGATACAATCAACATTCGTTCACAGATCAAATGACTCTGCAGTTGTCATAAATATTTAGCTCCTATCGGCAGTGATGCAACTATGACATGCAGGTAGATGGTGCTATGCTATGATTAGACTCACAAGTCAGTCTTTAGACGCTTCGCTTAAATAGAGACTGATGACATGCCCCCAGCTTTCGTTGCTTGACGGGGTGGAGACAATTACAGAGTGAAAAAAAACCCCTTGAACTGCAGAACCAATCCTAAGTCTTTAGGGCGGTCCTTCATATTGGGTGATTAGGGTTAGGGGTTAGGGTTAGGGTGAAGTCGCTGAAGTCTTGTTTGTGCTTGTAAACACTGTCTGACCAGCAACACATGTACTATGGGATGGCTCAGTCGGGTTCACCAAAGAAAACTCCCTCAAAGCTTGTTGATACTGCATTTGCAGCAAAACATTTCCATCAGTTTAAAACAAACATAATCTTTTGTTAGGACATGATTCATCCGCCTGGCTATGTATCTGACTATACATTGGCTTTAGAGGACATTACAGAGTTACACTGCGAGACGGACTACCCAAAGCAGTAACAATATGTGGGAGGTGTGGCACGCTTTTGCGACATTATGGGACAAAGCTGATGTGAAGCTATTAATAATCTAACGTTGCTCTGGGCCATCCATTTTAATGTTTTAAAAAGTTATCTCCGTGTTACAAAGTGACTCGCTATGTATCTAGTCTGTTTCCCTCCAGAGG
>JAPXVT010000003.1:4549288-4560461 GCA_029823135.1 Acanthurus reversus | reverse complement strand
TTTTGGGGGGGGTCTTTTGTTTGATTTGTTTTGTTTTTTCCTACGTTGACTTCAGATGCTGTGCACTGATCAAAACATGTACACACTTTCACCGAGGTAACGTTGAGTGAGACTTCTGCAATTCCATCACTCTTGATAGCTGTGTTGACATACAAAAAAAAATCAAAAATACAGGGAAGAGTTTGTGAAAGTATGCTCCACCAAAACAATCTGAAATGCAGCTGAGATGCCTCGATGTGTTTCAGTGGGGAGTAGCTAAAAAACAAGAGCCTTAGAATTAACAAATTAAACAGATATCTGACAACGAGTCATTTTCAGCATCGGGGCAAATCAAAAGAACTTTTCCTGGGCAAAGATGAGACTTTCAAGAGACAGTGCAAAAGTAAGTCAGTCATGTTTATTTGTGTAGCTTTTGAATTGTTTGTTTCTTGTGCCTATTAATGGTTAATACTAGTGCATTATATGCTAGCTAACATTACTTGATTGTGTTAGCAGTCAAGTAATCTGATGATGTTATCTTTTAGCCACGCTTGACTTTCCGTCATCTTGTCTGAGATTCACTGCTTTCTCCTAAAGTGGATTAAGGCAGAAAAATGCATTTATTTAACATTGTATTGATTGTATAATTTATGCATATTATATTTGTTTCAGTTTCAGGGAGACTTCAAATAACACTGGGCTAACATTAGCCTGATGCTACTAGTTGAAACTGCTCTAAATATGAGCTAAATTTGGATGGGAACTTGACTGATGTGACTCGGGGCTGTATTTTTATTACTTTTTCTTATTACTTTTTTTTACTTTTACTTCTTTTTTTTAATTACTTTTTATTACTTATTAGCTTTTCATTGCTCATGTCAACAAATATTAGGTAGATATTTCTCTAAGAGACATACATTTATTTTACTAATTTGATAACTTTTTCACTTGTGCTACTGTTATGATACACTGTAGCTTTTAGCATTACTCCTTAAATGTCATTTGTAAGAACCCAAACCTTTCCTAAGGACTCGAGATGTGCACAGACTCCAATGACTGCTCTGCAAACTTTGAGTGATAATTTTTGGATATTGGCAATTAAATGGTTTGTGTGTGTTTTCCTGTGTGTAATTGTGATTAAGTGGTTAAAGTTAGCTTTCTTGAAGTTCATGGACTGTGACATGCATTGTCTTATTTCTTATATCCATTCCTTTTGTTTTGTAATGTTCATTGGGCATCGCTGTCCTTGTGAACAAAATGTTGCCATTAAACCTTTTGGTATTTGGCCATTTTCTTGCAGGTTCTGAGTCTCTTCATATTCAAAGCTTGAGCTTTGAAATGGCTTAAGCAGATACCAGTACAGGAGATACATGACAAAACTGTTAGTGGATGACATTTTCAGAAATATTTTGATGGTAAACTCCTTTCAGCAAAATGAGAATATGCATTTTTAGCACCTTTCCAGAAATTACAGTATAAGTTAGTATTTGGCATTGACATTTATTGTATTTCCAATACGATTGCCCAGTGTACATCCATTTTGGTGCAGTGAGAGGTCGCAAGGAAATTGCAGAAAGTTCAGTACTGGACTGATCAGTGACACTATTGTCTGTATGTTCCAGGTCCATGGGAAAGACCCCAAAAATAGACTCTAATGTCAGAAATAGCAAACTTGTCCTTTTCAGCCAAATCCATGACAGCATTGATTCATTTAAACATAAAAGGACTTTTCCATGGTTATGAAACAGTCTTAATGTAATAGTGGTGCCTCTGACATAAACAAATGACCATCAGCTACAGTGTACGTTGATGTTCATGTATTTTAATGAAGACTTATCATGGCAATGGGAATATTGACACTTTTAGCTTTAGTTCAGCAAAATAATTATTACTAAGCAACCAACCAAATCTGTTAGTTATGGATTAAACTTAGCCCTGTAATATGACTAACATTACACTAGTATAACAAAGTTTACTTTGTTTCACTATTGACGTAACCCAGTTATTAATCTTACGTAGCCACTATTAAATACACTGCATGACTTTATTTCTATGCATCCTGCAAATAGCTGTTTAAAAACCAAAAAAGTGCTGAAAATACACTGTGTCTGTCTTTAAATTTTAAACAAGTGCACTCACCAAGCCACATCAAGCTTGTTACGACACAAGTCAGTGGTGCTCATACTGCTTTTGTCCACAGGAGTCGCCAAAATCAACAAGAAATGAAAACTTGTAGCCGCTTCAAACCATAATTAGGTTTTATAATATCAGCGATACAGGCCACAGACTTTTAAGGATGCCAAAACCCATGTCAACTTTCAGATATTAATCACTGCTGCTTTTGGAAATCTGGCAGTTTCTTTAAGCAGGAAGGGATAGCTGTTTTAAATGGAATAACTGTAATTAGCTCTTTATTCGTAATCCAGCTTCAATTGTTGGTGAAAATAAAAAGCTGGATAAATCATGCAATTGTCCTCACCGGTTACCAACTACATTTGAGATCTGGTTTCTCATAAACTATGCCAAGACTCTGTGCATCATGCTGTGTAGAGCTATTTGCCAATATGTCACCATTAATGTAACAACATGAAAATCCTTTGTATTTATCGTGCTCAGTGATTTAAATTGGCTCTTACTGTGTTCCCTTTTTAATGGGTTGAAGCTGCTGATAGTTTGCGCCAAACGTGAAAACTGAGAACGAGTTCCAAAACAAACCCTTGCAGACTTTGGGGTGATTCTGTCAGTCTTGAGAAATCAAACTCATGAACGTCCCATTCTTCTCCTCCACCTCCTTCACAGTAAATGTGGAAGGGTAAACACACCACAAAGAGTCACAGGAGGTGAACAGAGAGCTTGAATTCTGCTCTGTTCACTTTCTTCTTAAATTTCACTTGTTCTAAGACAATAAGTGTTTTATCTAACTGATTATTTTTTTATTTTTTGCTTTGAAATTGGAAGGCTATCTTTTGTCTGTGTTTTGACATGTGCATCATTTGAGTAAATAAAAATGGACAAATACATTTAATTAATTAATTCTTTTGCTGTGATTGTGTCTCCTACATTAGTTTTCCCGTGGGGATGTTTTTGGTTCTGACTGATGAATTTGTTGGTAATTTGTCTGATATCTGTGTGGGCAGGCATCAACTAAAGTCCAAAACAGGCTTATTATCCTAAATTAAAAGTGAAACCAAAATGAAAATAAGCTGAGAAAAAAACAACAATTTTAAATGTCATTGCCTAGTTTCCAAACTAAATCAGACAGTAACATATGTGAATTCATTTTTAGTGTTTTAGCATTGAGGTATCAGGTTTATATCTGTCATTTTGCAACAAAAAGAATTTAGTAGCATGTTTTGTAAATGCATTTTGTAGGTACATACAGCTACTGTACATACCTCTGTCAAATTATATCTCGCACACAAAAACACAAAAACTACTGTAAAACCAAAACTATATAAAAAATGAAACTAAGCCTTTCCGAAAACTGAGAATTAACTCAAACTAGCAAACACACTCTGAAAACTAACTTAATCTTTTATAAAATTAAATGTTCAAGCAGTTTTCAGCAACCAGCTGAAAGATTATGTCACCATGCGTTACCATGTTAAGCACAATAACAGTGTGTGTCAGTTACTGCATGTCATGATTTAAATAGTATAGCGTCTGGATTACATATGTTGATGAAGTTTGTTCAGACATGAAGTTAATTTTCAGCCCACTTCGTATAAATTTGACTGCTAGATCATTTGTGCAGTCCATGTTTATATGGCCCAGTCAGCCATGTTCCCACACACAGATCAGATCAGTCCTGGAATTTCATCATTTTAGGGGCAAGACCATTTGGCCTTTGGGACTGTCAATTTTTAGAGGGCACAAAGGTCAAATGCCATGGCAACAAGGCCATCAAATAAACCAATGATTTTGAATCCGCGGAAATAATAATTTTAACTTGAGTATTATGCAGAGTAATTTGTTTTTAAAATATAGTCGGGTATAACTAACCACAAAAAAAAATTTTTTTTTTTTCCAGGACTGCTTATTGGCATAAAAAGAATTGTTGAAAAAACAGTGGGGGGCCTTTTTAAATAAATAAAATTATTATTAGAATTAATGCATAACGTCATATTCTGCTTGAAAAAACAGATTTTTTTGTTTGTTTTATTTTGTTTTTTGTTTTTTTTTTTGTTTTGTGGAACAAACATCTCTAACACGGTAAATTTTAGATTTAATCATTCAGGTCTGACTTTTTATTATTGAGATATATGAAAAAGAGATAAATTAATTAACTTCATTTAAATTTTGTGTGACCTGTTAGCTTGCATATAAACTTTTATAGCCTAATTTGACAATCTGGTTTTGCCACGGCTGTTTAGACACTGAGACATTCACTGCGTGTTTTATCATGTCCTGCCTGTTTTTCTCACAGCACAAGCCCTTCATCCCAGCACTCCCATCATACTGTGAGTGATTTCTGCCAGAGAAAATATTGCTACACGTCCAACATTTTGCATTTTATCGCTGCAGCCTCAAAACATTTTTGAAAAGCTTCTCCTGTCATGTCGCTGCTTCTTCGGCATGTTTGCTGCCTGGGAGAAAATAAACAAAGGTAACATAAGTGTTGCAATTAACGAGAATCGATGAGGTCAGGTAACTTACCTGACCTTATTATAAAAAGATCATCTATCTAGCAAGCTTTAGCTAACGTTTCCAAACATAATGACACAATCATCGTACAGCGATAATTCTGTCCTGCACGTAACTACTAGTTTATTAAACTTTCTTTACCTCAGTTGTTTAGTCTGCCATCTCTTCTCAAATCTTCCCTCTTGTCTCCACTTTTCCAGCATCAGGTTGATCCAAATTAAGTCTCCTGGTTGGGCAGCTATAGATTCATGTAACTAGCAGTATGGTAGCTTTTTCCAGCAGTTCATACCAGGTAGAAACTGAACTCCTCCCTCCCTATTTCAGCGGCATTTGACCAATAATAAATCGGAGTCCCAACAACAGACACCTGGTGAGATGATGACAGAAGCGAGGCACAAGAGAAAACAGCGAAATAACGTTCATGTAACGCTGGGCTAGTGCGGGCGGGGCACAAAGGCCACTGTGGCCACAGGGCATGAAATTTTTGAGGGGCAAACAACCAAAATTAAGGGGCATGGCGGCCATGGCCATGAAATTCCTGCCCTTGTTCTGATGTCAACTGTGAGCTAGCTAGAAACAGAGGCCTCTGAAGGACCAAATTACCCCCCATAACCACTTTCATAAAGTTTAATATGTTCAGTATATCCCAACATAATTTGACAGCAAACTGTAGCCTGTGAAATAATCATCATGTTGAAACAACAACTCACTAACACAGTTTTGACAAAAACTACCTTTAACATAGGAAGAAGGATTTACTGCTGGACTAGTAGACCACATTAGTAAATCTAAAGAAACTATGAACTGAGTTCATGCACATCAGCCAGCAGGTGCACACACACACACTCAGGCCTTTTTTCCACTTATTTCTCTACATGATTAAACTCTAAATTAGTTGCCCTTCATTTTCCTGCCTGGGAACTCTGCTTTGGCACGCACAACCTGGCTGGAGCGTTGCTACACATCCTGGGAAAAATCATCATGTATGGGACTTACACATTTTCCATGTAGAAATCCAATGGAACATTATTGATGTTTAAGAAAGTCTAGATTTCCAACCCCCTCACTCGCACATGCACCCGCTCTCTGGGACAAGGAGTTCATTGAGGGAAGAAAATACGGCTAAGCCCTCTAGATTTCTGGAGAAGAATTTTCCTCCAACTCCCTTGGGTCACCTGCTGCTTCACCCCCACCCCCCATTCACATACACACCACCACCTCTGCCACTATCAGCACCTCCCTCTCCTCCCTACTCCACCATTTCTCTTTTTCTTTCTTTACATTGTTTGCCAACAGCGGGCCAAGAATGTGTTAATCCACTGAGCACGCCAGCAGATTAATTGAGGGTGTTTTTCTTTGATCAGGACGGCGGTATCTAACGCTTGAAATATTTAAACGAAATCAGCAGCGATCAATTAGCAGAACAATAGTTCTGGGATCGGAGTTGAGGAGCAGCAAGTGCCCCCTTGTCTTTTTCTACTCCTTCTTCTTTTTCTCATGTTATTTTTTCTGTCTGCTGATGATGACCCCCTGGCCAGCAATCAGGGCAGTGCAGGAAGGATTAGACTGACATTAACTATGATTAATGGGAAAAATAACAAGGCAGCCAAACAAAGGCTCCACTTCCATGGCATCTTGGAGCCGCTTTGAAGAGGGCTTCTCTTTCTTGATCTCCTGACACACACACTGCACACTGCAAACACGCACGTACAGTCACAAATGCATGTGTGCAAATATGCACTGATGTACACACAGATACGCGCACAGGCAGACATGCTCCCTCACACAAAACACACACTTTTCCATCTGTGAGCTGCCTTTCACCCTGACTGAGGGCCTATAAATCAAGCCTGAAGAAAGAGAGGGAGCCCTGGACTTGTGCTTGTGATATAAAGGAGCTGAGCGTATGTGAGTGTGCGTGTGTACATGTGTGCTTGTATGCATGTGTGTTTGCATGTGTGTGGGTGAGTGTGTGCGTGTGTATGTGTGCGTGCATTAGGGAACTGTAGGGCTATAAACCCCATGGACTGAAAGAGAACAAAGGGCAGACATTCATTAATCTCTTTGTGCAGGTCTCTATTCTCTCCACTCCACTGGAGTACAGTCAGCCACACACACTCTGCTGCACCATTTATGTGACAGCCTGCCTTTTCTGTGTGCGTATGAGTAGTGTGTGTGATTGTGTGTTTATATGTCTGTGTGTGCGTGCTCACAAATCAGTCCCATATGGAAACAGTGCTTCTTGAAAAATGCATCTTTACTGTTTATGTATTTCTTCCAGTGATGTAGACACAAATAAATAAATGACTTGTGTGTGTATGCGTATGTGTGTGTGTGTCATGGTTGGCGAGAGGGGGCTTCAGAGAGCTGGTGCTGCAGTCAGGCCAGGGAGGCAGGATGTTCCCATGCTATGGAGTGTCAGGCAGCTGGCTGGCCTGCAGCCAAGCCAAACCTGTGGCGGCTGGAAGGAGAGCAGCTCAGCACCGAGATCCAGTTACCGTTTCCTCAATCACAAGGCAAGACAGAGAGAGACCTGATGAGCAGTCTTTCCTGTCTACACAGAGATGATAAAGTGATAGATTTGGGAGGGCAGGCTTGGCTGTGGGCGAACACGCCGCGCCAACTGAAGATGAAAGCCATATTTCAAATTTCACTCGCAAGGACAACCTGCCAATTCTCTTGTTTCTTCATCTTTCTGTCCTCCCATTATGCCCATCAACCTCTGCCCAATGGAAAAAAAGGGGAAGGTTAAAATGGGGGGTGGGAAGTGGGGAGTAAACCCCATATGGAAGCCATTCTCCCCATCCCTCCTCTATTCGCTGATGGGAATGTTTTGCCGTGCTCCAGAGATGAGCCTGTGATGTCACAACCTGGCAAAGTACTGCTGTGTCAGTAAAGAGGAGGAGAAAGAAAGAAGCAGGAGGAGGAGGAGGAGGGGTTGGCGATGGCGGTTGGCGGGAAGAGGAGGGCGAGGAGAGTGAACTGCTGAGCCGCCGTTTTTTTCTTACCACACTGTAAATTAGCGTGCTGGTTCCTTGATGGAAAACATTCCGGGGGCAACACCGAGGGGCCTCCTGAGATCCTAGAAATGTGAGAGAGCCGTGTTCAGCCTGGGGATGGGGGTGATTCGGGTTGTGGTGTCTTTTGAATTAAAAAAAGGCCACGAACAAAACATCTCTCTCTACCCCAAGAAAGAGTCCCGGCAGAGGAGCGAGAGCCTGAGAGAGAGCAGATGAGTCCCGGTCTGAACCAGCAGAGGCTGCTTCTAATAAAGTCTCAACATACTTGCCTCTTTACGGAAAAATCTGAGGCGGTGCTGCCCGGCCTCATGCTCAACTGGAGATAATTAAGTAAAAATAGAAGTGCAATTTCCACTAGTTAATATTCCAGAGCTGTGGTCTTGTCACTGACTGTTTCTTGAAATGGGACATGGTGCAATCTTCAGTAACACTCTCAGGACTTTACTAACCCATGTAAAACCACATACACACATACAAAGGTTCTATCTGTTGATTATTTTAAATCTAATTTAACCATAGTAACACCTCACTGTTGCCAAAGTCACTGTCCATCATGAGCAGATAATTTAGGACCATTGTTTTTATTGTGTCTGTCAGAAGGATCAGAGAAGATGAGACATTATCACAAGCTGACTTACCAGCAGGCATATGTGTGTGTGTTTGTGTCTATAATACTTCTTGCTGCAGAGTCAGCAGAATTGCTATAATTGGTCCGATTCTTTTTTGATATGAGCTTCCAGCATTTGTAATGAATTAAATTAAACATCAGGAGGTTGATCGTGAAGTGACTCCAGTTGCTCCAGTTTTGACTCATATAACTCTCCTTGTTGTTGAAATGTTCTATTCTCATCAGAAATGTGAGAAACGGCACTACTCATCTGTTTGCAGCTGGTCTAAGGTCAGTTTGAAACACAGCACTCAGGCCTGGTCACAGCAGAGAGTGATGCAACAAAGTTTCCCTGCACTTGAGAGGGTGTGCTAATAGTTTAGGGAGGTTGGGGTTTTTTGTTCTTGTACCATTAACTCAAACCATGTCTCTTGAGTAGTTTATGTCACAGTTGGTTACAAGAATTTGACACAAATTTGCAAGTGATTGCATTTCAATTACACTGATTTTGCCACACAATCTTGCTGTTTTAGCTGCAAGTATTACTGAGTCTTTAGACAAGAGGACACTAAAATTAATCTGAACAAATCTTACTGTCTCCATTAGCAGAAACTATTTGCTTTAAAATACTTCTTATCACATGACCAACATATAGTATGACACCAGTTATGGGAGTCTCCGTTGATATAGTCTTCCTTCAAAGTTGGTTCTTCATACTTCCATAGGTCACATGCTCACAACAGAGATCAGAAAGGTTTTTGCTTCTAAAGACTGTGAGGTTGGAAAAATGGGGAAGGCGAGTGGAGGTTAATTTAAGAATTTCTTTGTTATTGTTGCTGTTTCATGTCAAACTACTTTTCCTAAAGACGAAAATTAACTTGATGCTCAGCTGTCAATCGTATCTGTAGATAATCTTTTCAGGATTGATTCTTCCATAAATATCAAAATAAAAAGCTTTAAGTATATCTAGTGTTTTAAAGAAGGTCAATACTAAGCTAGTAAAACTCTATAAAAACATAGACCCACACCCCACCGCCCCCCGTTCACTTACAGTTGTGGAGAGACATGATTTGTTGATCTCAGGTTAAAAATATGGACAGAAAGGGGAGGCCATGGGTGTAAAAAAAATAGGAAAAGAGGAGACTCAACTGTATTGACTGTAGCACACATGGTGACTGTGGAGGGAATTCTGTCACACACACCTAAATTTAAGCCATTCCCAGAGGCCAGGCCAAACAAAGCTTCAGGAAAAGGCCCCTGCTCTGGTACAGTGAGCCGACACAGCGCTGCTAGTCTGAGAAAAAACAGGAAACACATGTGGAGGGCCCGATACAGGGAGGGACGGCGGGCCCGCTGAGCAACCAGGAACCAGGATCCCAGGACTGAGACCCAGCCTGACCCTGCCGGTTCCCACTGACACTTCCTTATCCGCCACATTAGAGCAAAGGTCGGCGCAGAGGGACGAGCAGCAGGTATCACTGCTGAGCTCAGCTACAGGAAGCAGCCTGGGCACAGAGAGAGGGATGGAAGATATGATGGATGTTTTTGTCCCATCTATGGTAAAGGCCCACTGTGGCGTTGTCATGCTTACATAACATAAACACAGCCTCAACGCTTAATACTTCTGCAAAGCTATTCCCTCATTAAGGATCAAAACAGTGCATCAAGTCATCTCGATATTTACAAAGACAACAGTTACAACAGGCAGCTGGAATGAAAGAACACAAATGTCTCATATTCCAAGTTGAGGTGAACAACGGTCACTCAGCCATGTTTGTTTTGGGAATGAGGCCTCTTTTGTAGAGAGTGGGATTATGGAATGACTTGAACAGAGGCTGGAATGGGGTGTCTGCTGAGATGTGTGTGAAGCCTTGTCTTCCCCCAGCTCAGACACAAGAGATGGATCACTAAAATGCACCCAGTGCTCTTTTTTTGGCAGCAGCATCATCATGGGTCTTCTTTTCTGTGCTCTTCAAGTCTGACAGAAAGTGGGGCAGAGTTAAGTCTGAGTTTGGAAAAAATTAATCTCCATTCCCAGCCACACATCGCACAGCCAATGTCAACGTTTAGCCCAGCACAGTGAATGGCACGGGCCAAGTGCCTAATGACGGGAAGTGATATTAGTTTCTAAATCTGACAAACATTCACTAAAATGTACACTCTTTAAATACTATCCTCTGACTGTCCGGCTGCCAGAATCCAAATGAAAGAAGTTTTGAGTGGATAAAAATGTTGACACAAACTAGGTCACCTTCAATTACTTTGCACCCACAGATGGAACCTTTACCAACAGCAATAATTGGTTACTGGCCTGTTTGGCATCTTCCAATATAGAAACTTTATCACCTGTAACTTCATTTGTAGCGTTAATCACAGCTCTGCTTTTGTTTCTGTTTTTATGTTAACTGTGCTCCGCATTAGGAATGCACTCTGCCTAGAGTGTGCAGCAGGATAAGGAAGTTTATTTTCATCTAAATACAATAATGTGATTCAGAATATCCAGCATGTGCATTTTGAAAGTTTCAGCTTAAGATTGTTTGCATTGTTTTGGGAAAATAAGATTCTTTAATGAAATTCTAACAGTTAAAACAGACAAAAATTGGTGTGTCATGGTACGGAGCTGGTGCTTCAGGGCAGCCGACCTGCTCTTGAGAGCTGGTCAGCAGGTTGAAAGGCAGTCTCAAGTTCTCTCTGCTTCATTTTATTCATCTCCTGCTGTGGGTGGGGCTCATTTATTTATGTAAGGATTGTGGTGTTAAGTCCTTAAAGAGAAACTAGACAACTTATTTGGCTTAACTCTGTCATTATGATGTATAATCTGATTAAACAGAGTAATAGTAGTTGAAAAAGACACCATTCGCTGCTGTACTGGTCTCCAAGAAACCCTGTTTTTACCTTCTTTTTTTTTTTTTTCCACCACCAG
>JAPXVT010000003.1:4411086-4422583 GCA_029823135.1 Acanthurus reversus | reverse complement strand
CTGCTTTGAGTTAGCTGCTAACTGCTAGGGGCAGGCAGAGTGATCATCAGGGAGACCGAAACGGAGAGAAAAGGGAGGCGGGGAGTGTCCTGCACACAGCCGTGTTTTTCATTCCATATGCAACAAAGTCCCGTCTCCTCATCTGCACAAACCACACCTGGGCATGGCAACCAGCGCTGTTTCTTTTTCTTTCAAGAAACTATGGATTCAGGGCATTTTTGGAGCCTGCAGAAACAGAATGAGCTGAAGACAAATGTTCTTCTGCAATTTAGCCTCAAAAGAAGACACAGACGGTCACATGATGCCTATCACCTCATTTTCCTGAACCTCATTCTGTCACTGTAAAAATATACAGGAACTAATTGTTCAGCATCTTACTCTGTTGTATGTGATTCAGCACGCCTACATCAGCTTTATCAGCTGTCACGCACGCAACCAATGCTGTCCCTTTAAGAAATGACTACATACCAACCTGCAACAGAAAATGTTTCTACACTCAGCGGGCACACAGAAGATCGTGCAAGTAAAGGTCCTAATAGCTTGAGTAAACTGTGCTTCCAGAGACCTCCTCAGCCTCGAAATACTTCAGTTAAAATAACCAAACACTGCATACCTAAACCATTCAGAGCTCACACTTGTGTCTGTGCAGTGTTGGGTAAGCTTACATCTGGCTCCACTGCTGCTGGACCCCTGGAGAACCCAGACGTGAAAACACATGAAAGCACACACACATGCAGTCCACATCCACGGTCCATCGCCCCTGTGTTAACTGTACTGAGCAGCAGGAAGTGGACTAAGTCCCCTTCCAGGAATACCCTAACCCACTGACACACACACACACACACACACACACACATACACACAGCATCAAGGATTTACAGCCTTCTGACATGACTTTGTGTGAAGTCACTGGGACCTCAGAGAACCTCACAGATGCATGTTTGGACTTTAAGGGAGCTTCGGAGTGAAAAATCCTAAACAGTTCAGAGAAGAGAACGCCCACAGGAAGGATGGCCAGGACATTTTTGTGATAACAAGGGAAGTTCCATATTTACAAAATGTTTATGATGACGAAGAACTTTGTCACAACTCACAAAAGCCAAACCAAGACACTCTCTGAGAAGCTGCAATCAAGAAGAGCACATGATCAGAGCATTTAATCTCAGTCTGCACAGAGCAGCAGAACATGGGTTCTCTAGAATGAAGAATTCTGTCTTTCAAAAATGCAATTTATCTTCTCATAACCCATCTTGATACCAATCGCCAGATTCTTGCCAATACACAGCCCTGGTAGGAGAAGTGTTGTTTGCGAAGGCGTTGTTTGTGAGCATGTTGTTTGTGAGCATGTTGTTTGTGAGCATGTTGTTTGTGAGCATGTTGTTTGTAAGCATGTTGTTTGTAAGCGTGTTGTTTGTGAGTGTGTTGTTTGTGAGCATGTTGTTTGCAAGCGTGTTGTTTGTGAGTGCGTTGTTTGTGAGCGTGATGTTTGTGAGCATGTCGTTTGTGAGCGTGTTTGGGAGTGTGTTATTTGTGAAGGTGTTGTTTGTGAGCGTGTTGTTTGTGAGCATGTTGTTTGTGAGGGTGTTTTTTGTGAGCATGTTGTTTGCAAGCGTGTTTTTTGTGAGCATGTTGTTTGTGAGTGTGTTGTTTGTGAGCGCGTTGGTTGTGCACACGTTTGAGCGCATGTTGTTTATGAGCGTGTTGTTTGTAAAGGTGTTGTTTGTAAAGGTGCTGTCTGTAAGTGTGTTGGTTGTGCGCCTGTTGTTTGTGAGTGCGGTGTTTGTAAGCGTGGTGTTTGGGAGAGTGTTTGGGAGTGTGTTGTTTGTGAGTGTTTTTTTTTTAGCGTGTTGTTTATGAGCATCTTTGTGCATGAAATAACAAAAGCAAAGCAAAAACAGAGTATAAGATTTTGTTCTATAGTTCTATTTCTGTCACTGAAAACTGTTTTGCACATTCCTGCCAAGTTAACGTTAATTTTTTCTATAAAGTTTTTATTCTATCTTAAATAAACATGGATTAAGTTTCACTGTCTTATTAATATGACATTAATTTCAGTTGACACTTTTTACTTTTATTTTTTGATTAGATTTCAGAACTTTTCATTCTACCTGGGTAAAGAAGTGAAATGAGCACTTCAAATTTCAGTAGAATCTTTTTTACAGAAGTATCCACGCTCATCTGGACTTAGGGAAACAACAAGTTTAATTCTGCCACTTCTGAGAAGTTCAGTGGTTTGTTTAATGGGTAATAGAATCTATGGGGACTGTACAGAACCAGCAGATAGCACTGTTAGAGTTCCACAGAGGCCAAGCTCAACACACTCTACAAGAAATGCCTGATCAAACCTGAGAGCAACAACAGCTCCTCAAAGGCTTGAGGGGAAGAAACCAAACAGAAAGAAAGCTGCAGTCAGAGACAGGAAAAAAACAAGGAAAACAAAAAGAAAAACAGGAGAAAGTGACCCACCACACTATCAGCACCAGTTCCAGGAACATTTCCCCTCATACAGCTGCTGCCCTGAACAACAGAAATCCCTCCACTTCCTCCTGCAGTACCCACTTTAACCATTAGAGGGAGTAGGGTTCTATAAAAGTGTCTAACCCGCACATCTGGCAAACATTAGCCAGCCTAAACGAGTGTTGCAGTCATGATGTAGGACACCCCCGCATTTTTGAAATGGACTGTGCTGCATGCTCTTTTTTTGATGACAAAGTGTGGAATAAAAAATGAACACTTTTTAGTCTTACTTTGGAGCACACAACACTTAGAAAAGCAAACAAAAAACAGGAGAAGACTTGCAGCTGCAAAAAATGTTCTCAGTTACACAGTCTACTTGACAGAGAAGAAACCTTTCGACCCGGAGTTCTGTACTGGCAAAGCTGAAGCATTTTTCCAGCTAAGGCCTACATGCAAAACACTACACAAATGAAGGGGATTAATTCCTTTAGGCTCTGTGTTCCTCATTCAAAACATCTGCGGGAATTGTGAAACAGACAATGGGCAATATATTACAAAAACAAAAATCTTACTCACTTTTTTAAATAAAAACGTGTAAAACAAAGAATCTCACAACATTAGTTATTCTGTCGCAGAGGTCCTCAGTTGCAGACCTGTCTCGTGTGTGAGTGATATGGTTTCTCCCTATATTAAATCACTAACAGAGTGCTGATGATGGCTTGCCCCAGGGGCTAATAACTGGCCTTATCAGGCTCATGCAGGTGGCAGGGACAGCGAGCTGCAGGTGATGAATGACATTGAGGTGAGCTGGCATTTTGATGGAGTGTAGTCCTGTACGAGGAGAGGCTACAAACATACAAATCCCCTCATATCTGCTGCTATCCTGCCGAGTCTAACCACTTCCAGACCACACGTTAGACAACGCTAATGCACAATTCCGGGGAAACAAGGCCAACTAATATTTAAGGCTATGATTTTAAATTAGGATAATTTAAAATAACCCGCAGCAACAAAATAACTACGTCATCAGCGTTTTTAATGGCAGAACAAGTGAGTTATGCGTGGGTCAAATTTAACCAAAGAGTGTTGAGCAATGAAAGGAATGCAGATGATTGTGCCAAGTAACTTTCCTAACAACTTCTGACAGGTTTTAATGTTCAAGTATTGCATCTTCAGGCATCCACAGCAAAATTTAAAGCAGCATCCCAGTGTTTCTATACGTCATTGTGCTTTGTCAGCATATGGCTACATAGGCAGGGTTGGGAGGGTTACTTTGGAAATTTTACAGATTACTAGTTACCCTATTTAAAATGTAACAAGTAATATAACTATCTCTACTACATTATCAAAGTAATGCAACTCATTACATCTGATTACTTTTTCATCACTTATCTAAATTAACTAATGTTCTCAACTGTTAACCATTTTTTAATGTTTGAAACTAGAGAACCAATCAAAAGCATCAGAATAACATCAAACTTTTCTAAATGGCCTTGACTGGATCAATGTTATCAATACAAAATAAAAATTATTCAACATATAGCCTAAGTTTTTACAGAAAATATTCAGATATAATTCCCTTTGTAATCATTGACATTTTCAAAAGTAACTGTAATTTAATTACACATTTTTTCTCAGTAATAGTAACTTCTTACAGTTACATTCATTTTGTAATTAAATTACATAATTTCGTTACATGTAACTAGTTACTCCCCAACACTGCTTATAAAACACAGCTACACAGGCACATTAAAATAAGTAGAACACACTGAAGATAAATATGGAGTTCACCAGAAAACGTTAGCTATGTTAATTGTTTTTACGTGTGATGTTAATCTTAAAGGCTGTGATAATTACATTAATTCATTTTGTGCCCTTTTATATGAGAGATTATTGATAATGTGCCCAATAAGTATTCATAAATTAGGTCTAATCATAAAATGGAATCTGACTTGTGGGCTACTTAAAGCATTTCCTAGTAGCTGACCTGCTTTTTTATATTATGAGTAGGTTTCTCAGATACTTTTCACTATTACTTGAGTCTCTCTCTCTAATTTTTTTTTTTTTTTTTTTTGGGTGGTGGTGGGGGTATTGGCATTGCTGCCTCCATACCTCACAGTGAGTATGATGTTGCCTGACGTGTGGTGACATGCATGCAAGTTTGCAGCACTGCTAACAGTTAAACATTCACCCAACAAACTGCTTTTCCTTTTTCACTGCCGTACTTTTCTTTCTCACGGTCTTTTCCAAGCTCAAGGCTGCATTTTTTCAGCACCGTGTCTCCATGTTTCCCCCGCAGCTGGCATGTTATCCTGCAGGCTACAAGACTGTTGTAAACTAGCGCCTGTGGAGGCGGGCGGTGGATCCTCTCGGGTCTGCTGTGACTCATCATGCGCCCTCTCATTGGCCGGTTTAGATGAAGTGGGCGGTAACGGAGGGGAAATCCCCCGCTCGCCCTTCTCTAAGAAATATTGCCTTTTTTTATCCGCTGTCACTCATTCTGTTCGGGCTTTCTCCAAGAAACAATACCCTGAACTACTGCCGAGAGTGAGAGTGAGTGTGTGTGCATCATGGATGGTGAGTAGCAACACCTTTATTTACTGTACAATAACAAAGGCAACGTGAAGAATGACTTAAGATAGAATAATGATGCCTGTAATGTTCAAAAACATCAGGTGTAACTTTATTATTATATGAGTATCTTGAGCCTGAACCGTAAGACTAGAGTTTACCCGGAAAGTTAAATAATGTTTGGCTCTTTTTTTATCATAGGTCTGTTTGACAGCACAGTGAAACTTCCCCCTTGTTGCAATAATTGACACTGTTTTTGGAGTCGGTGCCAGTAATTACAGGACAGCTTAAGCTGAACTGAATGAACTTACAAACCGCTGCAGTTTGAGGAAATACTATTCAGTAGTTGTGTGTCTAATTTGCAGTTTATCTGTCTAATTTCTCCCATTGTGCCACTTTTTCCTCCTCAGTTCTTATGCCCTCAATGCTGGGGGACGATCCACATCTAAGTAAGTAGCTTACATTTTTAAATACGTCTTGTGTCAAGTTAAGCTGCCTGTCGCCACAAGTCAAAACTAACAAGTGCCAAACAGTCTGTGAATGTATTACAGCGTCTTTCACTTCCTCATTGTGTTTATTGGGAAACACTGCTTTTTTAAGACCTGTGATAAGAGGGTGTTTGAGGGCCAGAGGCTCTTGTAATCATCGTTATAGTTTGTGGTGTATGAGCTTATATGCTGTAATATAAATGTCTGTCTGTGTGTGTTTGTGTGTGAGCTACATTGTCTTTCAATTCTGTGTTTAGTGCTTCCTCTGCTCAAGTATTTGCAAAATGAGGAAGGCTGAACAAGGCCGAGCCACATTGTTGGCAAACGTACATTTCTTCGTTATGTCAGAATGTAACATGACTTGATCAGTGTTGGTCTTTGTAACATCTGTGTGTCACCACTGCACTTTAGTTAGACTCAAGAGCACCTGTCGCTCGTCTGTCACGTCCACTAAAACACGTTTTTGTTTGGTTAATTTAATGATAACGGTATAAACCAAAAATGGACACACTTCCCAGAACAGTTTTAGTTCCTCTCTCACACAGGCATCATGTGGCGTGTTTTGTTTCGTGCGAAAGGGTCAAATCAGTATTGACACCTTCACTTCATGGTTTGCTTTGATTGCAGAATGGTTGAGGTTTGCCTTTTAATTAAGCACTGATTTGATGATTTGCAGTTTACGAAACAAATGTACATCTAATCTGAAAAATCTGATGCTGAAAAATTTAACACAGTCCCCTGTCTTTATAGATATTTTCTAGTCAAATCATCTGTCGCGCTTAGAAAACACGTCATTTTTTCCCTCACAAATGTTTCCTCTACTACATCTAACCACTGTGTATGTGTGGGTGGGTCCATCTCAAGCCACTTTGTTGTAGTGGCCTTCCTGCCAGCTGTTTGAACAACTAATTATCCTCCTTCAGCACAACTGCAGGGATGTTGCTCTGGTAACCTTTGACTAAAACAATATATCCTAATGTCTCCTTCAATACTGAATTCACTCCATCCCATAATGGCTTTATCTGTAGGCAACTACAAAAGAATGTGATTTGCGTCTGTGTGGCCACAATGCCTCCGACATATTTGTTGTATTAAAAGTTTTTTGCTTTTTTATAAGGTGAAATAACTTAGATTTTTCCAATAAAATCCCCTAATGTATGTGATTTTGTATTTGTAAGTAGCGGTACACATGAAGTTTTACATAAAATGTAGTTACAGAATGACATTCCATTAAATTGATAAATGTTAGAAACAGGAAATAAAAGATATGCATTGAATATTATCTCTAGAACAGGATTGTTTTCTTCTGGCACCTCCATTTTTTCATGTTGCAATATTCTGTCCATTGAGGATATCTCAATGATGCTGAAGATTTTCTGGACATTTTGGTTACGTATAATGTTGTTTTAGCAGTATGTCAGCAGCTTTCTCACTGAGAAACATAACAACGGCCTGTGATGCTGTATCGTCTGCAAAAATCAGGTCAAAATGACCCAAATTTGTTTCGCAACTACATAAACTTGGTGGGAGTGTTCATGTTTTGGTAATCTGAATGTAATCTTCTGCACCACTTTGGTCTTTTAGTCTCATGTGAGTAAAGTTGGTTCTGTTTTGTTAGTTCACTTATTTTTCCAGCACAAAACTACTCATGTGGGGATCCAAACAGACAAAGTAAAAAGCAGAGAATATTTTATCAAATTTGTGTGTTAATTCAAATAGATTGGCTCGGCATTATCATCACCACCCTATTTTTCCATCACTTCATCCCTTCCTATCCACATCCTGTCTTTGACTGTTTCCATCATCTGTGGTTTCTAGTGGCTGAGCCGGAGATCCAGATCTTCGAGCAGCCCAAGCAGAGGGGAATGCGCTTCAGGTACAAGTGTGAGGGTCGCTCTGCCGGGAGTATCCCCGGCGAGAACAGCTCCGACAACAACAGGACCTACCCCAGTCTGCAGGTCAGTCTGCACAGCTTCAGTCACCTCAACCACAAAGATTTACATGCTTATTTGTACAAGGAAACACAAGTGAAACACATGTGGCCATGCTGCTATTAGAGAATAATACACAAAGCCCTTAAAGCATCTTCCTCTTCTCTCTGTTTCTCCTTTTATGAGGCTTTTCATCGAAATTTGTCAGCAAATTTGTATATCTGTATGTACCCATACATGACATGACTGTTAAAGCAAACTCCTCTGCTTCCACAGATTCTAAATTATTGCGGTAAAGGGAAAGTGCGAGTCTACTTGGTGACCAAGAACGAGCCATACAGACCACATCCACATGACCTGGTGGGGAAGGACTGCAAGGACGGATTCTACGAGGCCGAGTTTGGTCCAGACCGCAGAGTGATCGCGTGAGTTCTCCTCGGCCATTCAACTCATATATGTGGTATTAGCTTTTCATTGACGTGACTTTCGCTGTCATCCTCAGAGTAATTATCACCTTGGTCTCGGTCTTAATCAGCATATTTGAAACAAGTAAATGCACTCTCTCTGTCACACATGCACGTTTGCACACACACAGGACAATGTAATCAATTTGCTCTCTATTAACATTACTTCAATTTTCACTTGGCAGTTTCGGAAGGCAGGCATCAAATGTATACTGTATAGGTGCGTCTCAGATACAGAGGCAGAGACTCATACAGCAAATCACACACACACACACACACACACACACACAAAGCATATTTGTCAAACCATGTTTGTGATGAGGATGGCAATATGGGAATTCCCCAAGTGACATCACCCATATTTGCTGTGTGTTTGAGAGAGAAAACAGACATTTTTTTTTGTGTGTGTGTGTGTGTGTGTTTGTGTACTGGTGCATGTGTGTGTGTGTGTGTGTAAAAATGAGTCAGCGTCTTTGGGTGTAAATCCCTCACAGACCTCCATAGTAAAATAAGACACATTTTTAAACCTTCTACGTCATTTAATAGAATTACCTCTGAAGATTTGGGTCAGACATTACAAGGAAATTATTAGTATGAGATCTCAGATTAGATGAGATTTTTCATTTAATATTATATTTCACTCAGATGTGTTTATCGTCATGTTGCTGCACTGTAAGAGCCAGTCAGTCAGCTTCTCTTAACCCTGTTGTCTTACCATCCACACAGTTTCCAGAATCTGGGTATCCAGTGTGTGAGAAGGAGGGAAGTGAAAGACGCGATCGTACAAAGGATAACCAGAGGGATCAACCCCTTCAATGGTGAGTCCTTCTGTTCCAAAATCCAAATTATTCCGTCTCTGCTATAATCTGTTGATGAGAAAACACATCAGACTGGCTGACTGCAGTGGTTTTAACCCCCTTGTGTAACATATTAAATTCAGAATTTATTGATATTGGGTTTAGTGCCAATACTAGTGTTAGTATTTTGAGAAAAAAAAAAACAAGAATCAATTTTTTTTAAAAACATATGTAACAGTTAAGAGTCAGTTATTGCCTAATAACCCCTGCTAAACATTGATGTACCAACTTTTCTTTTTGCATATCTACTATTTTAATAACGTGCTGTCACCAAAAATTTCTAAAATTTCATGTGATCGACAAAATTTTTAACAATCAGTTATCAGTCATCAATTTATCATGCCCTTCTCCACTCCTAATATCCAATTTCAGCGGATAATATCAGTTCCATAATACATTTTTCAGACTGCAGTTATCATTGGTCAAAGCGTCTTTGTATTACAGTGAAATACTTCAGAAATTTGTATTCTGCTGCTGTTGCGTTCAGTTGCATTTTTGCTGGTTACTTTTACTTTAGCTGTGGCTGTTGCTGCTCTTGCTACTTTTAAACATGTTAAACCAAATTTCAATGAACTGTTTCCAAATGTGGTTTGATCTGTTTCTCTGATAGCTTGAAAAGATTTGCCTAAAATTATGTCAAAAGTCCGCTCTCTTGCCACTGTGCTGTCTTCAGCATGCCATTTCCTCAATGCGCTTTCATTCTGTGGTCCTCTGGTGCAGACAGACAGCAGTTCTCGTGTACAAACAGGCGTTGAGCTACTTCCCCATTCATGATCACAGTTGCTCAATTCAGCCCAGTGCAGGAGGCCACGTGAGAGCTGGGAATGCAGGATCCATTGAAAGGGGGAGGGTGGACCGAGGGGGTTCCCCAGCTCTCAGAGATGATGATAAAAGTAGGCTGTGCTGCTTTACAGGACTGTAAAAGGGAATGCAAGGTTTATGATCACGCTTGATTACAACATTGAAGCTTTTAGTTTTTGCGTTTGTTGTTCACCTCTAATCTCATGGGTGTTACTGATATGAAAAACTATCATATATTTTGGGAACTGCATGAGGCTCACTGGCATTTTTGCAAGTCAAAGTGGCGATAAGTTGGGACTAAAACCGCTTGCATTAGCTTCATTAACCAAATGTCTGGTCTCAGAGTTCTGTGTTAACCACATGTATTTCATGCACTTCCAGTGCTTTGATTTATTGCTTTCAGTATTTGAAAGTGTCAGTACCTGATAATTCACTTTGGCAAATTGTGCAAAGCTCAAGCACTGCATACAGAGTCTTATAGACTGATGAAAACTTGATATTGTCATACAGATGTCTTTTTTGTGATATAACCTCCTAACCCTGGCTGACATTTTTTGTCTGTTCCTGTATTTATTGAGCTTCACCATATATGACCACGTCTCAAGTCTCAAGTCTCAAGCGCTTTTGCTAATACTTAAGTTAAACTGCGAAAGATAAGTCATGTTTTGCTCAAAGTTATTATGAAGTTGATGTTGATTGCATGATGTAATTGCTATAGAATAATGACTACATGAGGGGTTAGATTAGTGCTGTGTCAGCGCTGGAGAAAGGTGTGGCTGCACCCATTTTCATTCTTCCATGAGGGAATAAAATGCTTTGACTTGTTTGTGTTTTTCGAAACCAATCACGATCGTCTTGGGCCTTGCAAAACACTTACAGATAGCAGAGAGAACTGAAATAATAGCCCAATGTCAGGCTTATACCCACAGTCTACATCCGGTGAGTCAGACTAGTTCCCTATTAGCGCCGCTTTCACTGTGCAGTTTATAAACGAGTTGAACTGGATCAACTTGTTCACATGAAAATGAAAGATCAAAAACTATCAAAAGATATTTTCTCTAAAGCCAGCGGCTTGATTTTGTGGATTAGGAAAAACTGATAATTTATTTTTTATCATTATCAACCATCACTCAGTGATGTCACATCTAAGTGATCTTGTCAGTAGTTTGCTCATGAAGAGTCATTCATGGAAAAAGGACCATTGTGTTCAATTAATTTCAATGTGCCCACAGGAAAGTTGTTGAGAGGTGAATTAATATTTGGATGCAGACAGATAGTATGTGACCTATGTTTGTTTTGCTTATGCTTCTAACTAACAATGATAGTGACTTTATTTTCTAGATTAACCAACTATACAAGCAGTCAGAGTAGGAGTTATAGTTTTGTAATAGCAATAAGACAGTCAGGTGAAGCTCCACTAACTATACGGAGGTGCCATGTATAGAGAAATGAGCTGAATGTCAGATTGCAATTTGCCGTCTACCAGCTTGATGGCTTTTTTCATGTGGCTATCTTCAGCTCACTTCTGCTGTGAAACTCAGCTGCTTCCTGTCAGGGGGAGATATGCTCCCCCCCCCCCACCCAACCCCCCACCCCAACACTCAATCATCTTACACATTTACACGTGCACAAACTCTCTGACCCTGCTGCTTTAATGCACACGAGCTGTTGTTCAGACTACATAGTTGAGCAAAATTCAATGGGGTCACTGTCTTTAGGCAGAAAGCTCGCCTCACCTGTACAAGTGATGACACAGAACTGGATACCATCCGTGTGTGTGTGGTGTGTGTGACGTAGTGATATGTTTCTGTTTTAGTCTTTTCCAGTTCAAGTCACCTAGTTCACATGCTGCTTTTACATGCTTCTCTCAGTCTTAGTGTAACCTCGCCTTTGATTTAATTTGAGTAATTTGTGCATAAATTGTAGTT
>JAPXVT010000003.1:4327767-4338763 GCA_029823135.1 Acanthurus reversus | reverse complement strand
TTGTTCTGACAAAGGCTCTCACTGGTCCGACTTGCCCCCACGATGTCACTGATAAAAGTGGGCCAGTGTTTGGGCCACTCCTGCTTCAAGATCTACAGACAAGTAGACACAGATATTGGTGTTACATGGTTCAGAAATGACATTTTCCACTGAGAAGGACATGTGATCTGAAAATGAAAAATTGAGGGGATGAATCTGTAACTCTTGCTAAAAATAATCACCCCTCCTTTTAATCTCAATTCTCAAAAAGAAAAAAAAAGGCTGTGCCCCTGTTTCTGATTTGTAGAGGACCATCTTACTAGATTACACAGTAGTAAAACAGTTGTAATTTTCATTGTATCTGAAATCATATTTATGAAGTTGTACAACACAAGCAAACCCCACACTACTGACAATGCAGCATGTATGTATGTACACAAACATTGCGCGGTCTCCTGAGGATGAGTGTGGAATCTGGAGCTCTACGGTCCCTGAAGGCCAAAATGATGTTGGCTCAGCTGACGTAGGCGGTGACTCATTCTCACTGACATTAATGCAAAGTCACTCATGTAGCCGGTGAACTCTCTGACTTCCTCATGCAAATATACGTTAAACCCACACAAACACATACTGAGATAGTGGTGGAAGTTGTTTTATTTTCTGGAGCAAGATATAGAATGTGGACAGCAATATACAGTCACTGTGGTCTAATTTGTCAGTCTAAAGGTCTTTCTGATCTCCATCTCAATGACTCAGTGTCCTGAAGTGGTCTGCAGTAGTCTGATGGTCAGACAGCACGGGGAAATGAACAGCTCTTTTTACAAGCCATCCTATACAGGATTCAGCACTCTCTGGAGTATAGGTACAATTATCTCTGATACCATTTGTTATCTAAAGCTGAGGTAGGCACCATTTGGACATCAAGCTAGCTATGGCATCAGACTCCCTGGGAAGCAACTCCACTGCACCTTTCCCTCCCTGTTTTCGCTCTGGCACGTTTTATTTTGTTTGTTGTTGCTCTCTATTTGAAGTCCATTTTGTACAAAGACTCAAGACGAGACGAAATGGTTGGAGGGAAAGTTGCAGCAGAGTGAACTGGTCTGTCTCAGCTCAACTCAAGGTGGCTAAAGGTGTCGCCTGCAGACAATATTGTCGTCAGAGGCCTGTTGTACAACATAAGGCACGTGACTTGTTTCAACAGCCAATCAACTCTTAGCGACACCACCTGCCACTAAGAAGCGCAGCGTAGGGCAGCCAATAGGAACACATGCTGTGAAATCAGCGTGATTGGCTGAAAATACCTGTTACAGTCTAAAAACAGGATGCAGGGAGAGGTGCAGAAGTTTAGCTTTCTTGCAGACCACCTGAATCACAACATGCTGAAAGGTTATCATGGAATTTCAGCATGATGACACCAAAGATAAACTGCCTACCCCAACTTCCATGTGTTGTTCTATATATGATGTTCTGTACTTACATTGTGTCATTGTTGATTATCTCTTAGTTAAAAACTGCTTTGTCAATAATAACTAAAAATCTTAATAATCCGAATGTTTTTCACAAAAACAAAAATACAGTACCAGTGCGTGCTTCTCTCAGGGTTTTAAATAAATACCAGTAAACTGTACTTGGGTGGGTGACCCAGGTATATTAAGAGTCTCCCTGGCTCCAGTATATTCGTCAATTCAAATGTAGCCAAGTAGCCAAAGTATAAATGGACAATCGCCCCTCATTTTACTTGTTTATTCGGCTATCACGAAAAAAAGTCTATTGACAATCGTACATGCTCTGCAGAGTAACACAGAAATGTTTTTCGATGTTACGTCCCTTCAGTAAATGTACTAGGTGTCCAGCAATCTCTCCTGTTTAACATAGGACCACTTATGTTGTTATTTGGTAACACAATAGGTTAGATAGTTTCACCTCATCTGGCCAGGTTCACCTTAGTTGTAAAAACAAAATAGCAGGTAAAAAAAACCCCGAATCAGTGAATTGAGTTTTTTGGCTGACTTTTTAACAGCTGCTGATAAAGAAAGTCCACAAAGAAGACACATGGAGGGAGAGAGAAACAGGGAGTGGCAGAGCGGGACAGGTCAGTGTGTGTGTGCAATAAAAAAAACAGAGGTATAGAGGTGTGTGTATGTGTGTGTAACAGAGAACTGAGGAAAAAAGAAAGGTGAACAGAGGAAAGTAGTTTGTGAGTAACCATTGAAATAAGGCGGAGAATTGAGTAGAATTTAAATGGTTAAATGAGAAATAACTTAGTATAATGATTATCCTCTTTCAAAGCATGAGCCCATAGCAGCAATTATAATTACTGGCTGCTTGTGTGACACAGTCAAGGAGAACTAATATGCTGTTTTAAAAGGAATCATGAAGTTTACTGACAAACAGTTTTAGACTCGGTTAAATCATTTAAGAGTGACATCTTCAGGTTAAAAAGTATCACTACAAAAGCTGAGACAAGCATCACAGAAGATCGAAGACGCCAAGACACACAGTGCTCTGAAATCCTTTTGCTTTTTTTTGCTTTTTTGAAGACTTTCAGCATATACATCTCTTTTTAAAATGAATTAATGCTTTCTTTTGCAGACAGGTGTGCTAAACTGTCGACATCAGAGGTTGTGAATGTGGTGTAAAGACTACCAATTTTTTTTCCTGCTAATTATTGCATTGCTCTGTCCTACCCCCTCACTACAGCTGCAGTAAAGCCACTAGTCCACAATCCACAGCAAGCACTGACATTAACTATAAATCACTGTTTCACCTGCCGTTCCCTGAGACAGAGGGCTTTATCTGTTTACAATAATTCATTCTTCATAGTCAGTCCTTTATTTCATTCATCTGCAAAAACCCTCAGTAACCACAGTGACAAGTTAGACTGTGAGAAACTAACAAAACACACTGACTCAAGTGCAGAAGCCAGTGAGCCACAATGTTGTATTTTGCTTAATACACTTTGTAATACAAAGGTAGCATTTCAGTCTCCAGTATGACCACAGATATTGTGGAAATGATATTCTTGTAATGTAAAGTGTACTCTGTATCAATAACTGCCTCAGTCCTTTCAGTTGTTCCAAAGTATGATACAAGTAGGTGGCTAGACCTGAGTTTCCTGCTCTGCTGTGCTCTCTGGCTGTCAATGTGGATAACTTCATTGAAACTGCTTGCTGCCACTTTGTGCCTCTCCACAATTCACTCGCATGCAACACTGTGGGGTCAGGAAAACATTCCAGTGTTTCAACAGAGCACAATGAGATGTTTCCAACAAGTAGAGGACTCACTATGGGTAACCATAATGGTCAGGCTTCATATAGATAATACTTAATTTGATTTGCCTTGTTGTTCAAATGATACTGTTAAAAGAAGAAGAAGAGAGAAAAAAAAAACATATCTACATAAGTTTGTATAAAGATTATTTAAATAAAGGGGTAGGTCTTGGTAAGTGTCAAACTTCTACCTTCTCCTTTTCAGACATCAAATGTTTGCTTATATTAGCACGAGTTTGCTGTATGTTTGATACCAGTCACACTGATGATCCTTGTTTTGTTCTTTGTTTTAATTTTTATAGGTTCAAATGTGCTATACAAATAAATTTGCTTTGCCTAAATAATCAAAAATAATTTTACAAAAATGCACTGTTTTAAACCTTACACTAAATTTCATATTTCATGTGTAACAAGAATAAGAATCAACATTACTAGCCAAGTTTGTTGACACATACAAGTAATTTGACTTTTTTTTTAAATGCTCTCAATGTCCTTATAGACTTAGCAGCTACAACTGTGGTCACAGTGGATGTAGGATAACTCCAGAACTTGGGTCTGAGGCCTAAAGTCTACGTCTGAAACCATACTGACAAAGATAAAGAGCTGCAGCTAATGATGTGATTTGGTATCTGGTTTGCATTTAAAGTTTGTTGTTCCTTAAGACTTACTTGTCAGAGTTTCCAAAGATAAAATAAACACATCAAATACAACACTGAAAGGTTTTAAAGCACACACAGACGACGGTACTGCATACATGCCAGACGTTTCACATGTAATGTATATAATGAGCTACAACAAGAGATAAGTGTCTTTATCACTCTGCAGTTTCATGGCAACACAGCATTTGTACTGTATAACATATATGAGATATGAGATATCATCAGTACTGGAAGCTTACCTGAACAAGGATCATGTTCAGCTTTCCAATGTACACCTTTTCTTTCTAAAAAGTAAAAAAACAAAAACAAAAACAGAGGGATGAATCATGAGTCACTCTCATATTCAGACCACAAGCCTTCTGTCATTTAATCACATCATTCAAAGTTATATTAGAAACATGTGAAACATTTTGAAATGTAGTATAAGAAAAACAACAAAATGAAGGGTTAGAGGTCATGTATCACATCAAACAGTGAGGAAGTTAAGGGTGGTAACAATAAAAAGGAGAACACCAAAGTTCAACATTTAATATTGATTTAATATTCTGGAAGAATCAAAGGAGATCAATATTATTACATGCTGACATAAAGGAGTGAGGAGGTGTCTACAAAGAGGGTTTAAGACTGCTTAATTAAATTTGAAAATACAGATCAATAATTTGATGGATCCCACAATTATGGTTTTCAGTAAAGAATGATGAAGTTACACTAATATAATACTTCATGTCCAACTACATCACATTACAGTTTACCAAGCTGAATGAAATTATTATTACTGAATAGAAGAGAGCTATTTGGAGTTACAGATCATTTTAGAATCCCTGTACCTGCACATAAAACCTCACACCAGATCTAATTACTGTTCAAAACAGTTTGGTCAACTTGGTTCGATAATCCAAATGATCTTAGAAAAGTCTGTCCAGTCAGGTCAAATGAGTAATTTTTCCTCAGAGTTATAAAACACCAGAAATTTCCAGAAAGCTGCTCTCTCAGCATGTAATGAAATATTACCCACCAAGTGGTAACGGATGCATTAGAATTTGATTTAGCTGCTGACAGTACTCTTTTTTGTTAACTCTACCAGAATCCACAGCAAATCTGTAGTTGAAAGATTACATGTCGTCACAACCTTTACCTAGTTACAGTGTTCAATAAACTTTTAGCCTTTGTTTAAGTTTTCATTACGAGTAAAAGTGTTCTTAATATTTAGTACTAAAGGAATACACTGTTAGGCTACAAAACTCCATACACACATAACTGACATGGCTAACTCCTTCCCACACTCGGGTTACACGTCAGTGACAGCCAACCAAAGTGACAATCTGTAAGCTGCTGTAATCACTAATGGATCTGAACTGATGAGTTGAGCTTGTTTTGAGGCAGGCTGCTTATAAATCAGGGACATCAAAAGCAAAAATGTGCCACATTTTGAACACAGCAGCAATTTTTTCCGCAGTAGTTGACTGCAAACAGTTTTGCATCAAGTTTAGCACAGGAGAGAACCAAATTCTGTGCTCTCCAGAAGAAAGGAATGAAAATTTATTGTCAGTTTGGTTTAAACAGTTTTTACAACACAGCCCAGTGGATGTGAGAGTGGTCAAGTTGGCTGAAAATAAAAACTTAAAAAAGCCACTAAATACACCATCTTTGGACTGCACGACATAGCACTATGGTTACCGGCATGACTAATGGCCATCCTGAGACTGGCTAGAAGAACTGACTTCTTACAAGCTGCTCTGACATAAACACATGAAGAGATTCACTCCGATTTTTGGAGTTAGTTTGTCAATGTTAAAAGCCCACTGAATAAATAGTCTCAACTGTGGTTGATAAAAAATTTAGAACACATCAGTGCAGAAAACTGTTACCTTAAGACTAAAAAATTATCCCCTTTCATCTGAATCAAAAACAATAATATTAATCAAAGTTATTTGCTCTGACTACATTTTCAAATTTCTTTGTAATGATCTAGCTTAAATATTTAACAATCAACTTCAGTGGTCTCAAAATGTTGTATATGATGTCACAGCATGTTGCCTCCAATTGGCTGTCAGGCTAGGGGGTGGGCTTGCATGGTCGGTAATGCCGGTGTGAATTTTATGAGGGGCTGAGTTGATGAATGAGAGATCAGCTTGAGAGAGATTCAGCTGGGAGATGCCAGAAGTTGTCATGTGAGTTTCGATGAGAGAAAGACTGTCGGAGAAAATCCCTGTCATCACTACGTTTAGGTGTTTGAGTTTTGTCTACGTGTTAATAATGTTAATAAAATGAACTGACGAGGGAGTCTAGACGATAAAAGATGCCATCGGACCACAGATGGAGCTTGCCGGAGCACAGCAATCCAGAACAATGGCCAAGGAAAGCCGCAACGGTTCGTTAAGCCCACTTTCCTTTTCCCTTAGCCTGCAGCCAAGCCTAAACTAAATATATGCACAGGATTTTAAGCCTCACAAGTCCTTGGCATGGTTGTGGTGCCATGACAATATGTATACATGAGATTTACTAGATGTTGCTCAGCACCAGCACCCATCTCCGATCAAAACAATGGGCGAGTCGGCCAATCTCCTCCCTCTCTTTGCGTTCCACACCCCTCTCTTACTGTTTTCAGCATTAACACACCAATATCAGTATTAAAATGTGATTCAGGTGTAATTTAACTAATGCAAATGCGCTTTCTTTGTGCTTTACATTGAGGCATCTAGCCTTTATTTTCCTGATGGCAGACAAAAACTGCATAGCGAAAGCAAAACTTATACTGAACCAATCTATATGCTGATGGTCTAATTATTCTATAGCCGTTACACTGTGCAATCAACCTTTACTCATAATGATAAGGTAAAAAAAAAAACACCCTGGCTATTATTGCCAGTTTAAACTCATAGTGTGCTTACCTCTACATTTGATGCATCTGATGAAGTCTTGATAATGAGACCGACAACATACTTTTTTATACCTGCCAAACATACAAAGACATGAGACCAGTGTTAGCATGCACCGATGAAACAGCTAAATCTAAACACATCCTGACATGACGAGCTGCCTGGAACACATTACTGAGAAACCCTGAAACAATCTGCTGGCTCATAACTAGCTGAACTTCTTAATCTTATCTCAGTGCATTTGTACTTAAAAAAAATGTTGTCCTCCAATTACATACACTTGCAAAACCTGTTGGTAAACACATGGATGTGAGCTGCAGCTGCCACTGAACGTCTACAGTGCAAAAGTGTTGGTCGGTTCAGTGGAAGCTACATTTACCCAGGTGTTTTTACAGTCAGCCAAGATTGTCAATGTGAGCAGAGCATCTTCAAAAATATGTTTTCAGCTCCCTCACTTCTGGTTCTAAACTGTATCTGTACTCAATCCTAAAAATTATGTGCTGGGGTGTAGTGAGCGGAGCCGAAAACAAGGCAATACTCTGACACAAGGGGGGAAAAGACATACTTGCCGGTCGCCCTGCACTGGGTTTGCCACTTGAACAAAATTCAGGCATCTACGGTCAGAAGTAGGGAAGTCTTAGGTCAATGAAAAAATGAATTTTGAGCAAAAATAATAGAGGAATGGAGGGAGGCAGAATCAACTGATTTGCACAGTTATTAATTGTATTTAATCATCACTGTATTTGCAAAAGTCAAATTCTTTTAATACAATTTTCATCCTACTCCTTTGTATAATTCTTGTACATCTAAATCAAAACTATCTTAAGCAGTAAACAACAACGGACAATTAATTTAGCTTTACAATCCAGGAAAACAGGATAATGTTGAGATGAGTAAGGGTAGAAATGGCAATTAGGCAACAGTTTGACAGTGTTATAACCATATTTAATCACTATACTGACATACTGCAAGCAAATAGTGCTTATGTTTCAATACAGTGATTAATGAATATTTGAAATCCTTACAGATTCATCCACTAAAGCCCCTTATGTATACAATTCAAACATTTTTGACTACAGATACTCATGAGAGTAATTTCAGGAAAGACAACGTGGCAGGAAAATAATCCATGTTAATCTTTACCTGTTTACTACTATGGGTGAAATATGACTAATGGACTGAAAGAAACACTGCATGTGCCGTATTTTCCTTCAAACAAAAGCATAAGCTACTAAAGCAATTTGAAAGACCCTCTTACAAAGCATTTAAAGTCCCATGTGGGTTTTCACATTTTAAAGCAATGTATGAAAGTGCAGAATTTAATTTAGTCGACGTTCCTCTACTACTTTAAAGATGTGCTTTAACAAAGCTTTAGAAATCAGTGCTGAGATATTTGGGTTGTTTCTTTTATTAAACAGCTGCTACAGTGCAGAATCCAGCCTGGCTTGTAGCAATCGGTGTACGCCAGTCAAGCAGAAAACAAACCAGCAGTCTTAGTGAGGGAACACTCCTCAACTTGGCAACCGCACGTCACAACATTTAAAAAGGCAGTAACACTGACAGAAATCAAGCAAATCTTTATTACAGCAAACAGTGTTACCTTCACACTGATTCCTGGGAAGAATCTTCCATCTTGTTTTGATAACCGTTTCCAGAATCTGAAGAGCATAGTACTGTAACATGCAAGGAAGGAGCAGCATTAGAATAAAGCTATTATTATACACTCAACAACAGGCACTGAAAACTTTTAATACATATCAAAAACAGTATTAAGTGGGCCATCCTGTAATAACTTGCAGCTTCTAAGTTCGATTAAACTGAACCACATCTTTCATGCAGATTTTGTCGTATGCAGAACATTCACTTGTAGTTTGTATTCAAATCTCTAAAAGCAGCATTAAGCTGGAACACTGCAGAAGTCCTGCTGTTTCTCCCAGCAACACACCAGATAGCAAAAGACAGAATTAAAAACACAACAATCCATTAACTAGTTTCGGCTCTGATGGCTCAAAGGGTGAGTCTAAAGTGCTAAAAAGCATGAAGAGCTGTATGTTAAATGGCTTTCAAAGATGCAACATTATATAGGGTTGGGCATCGAGAGTTTCATTCTTTTAAACTGGGCTTAAAACAATATTTAAGAACTGTGCAATTATTTAAGAATCTGAATTGGCTTAGCACCTCCTGAATAAAAAGCCTGAATCTACTGTGTTTCAACAAATGTATAGTACTTCCTTTAAGTATGAATCTCAGCTCAAGAGCATTGGATATTTAGGAAAAAAAAGGCAATGATACAGTGAAATGTCATTACAGCTTAAAGGTAAGTTCATGCAAGGAAGAAAGGGTGTATATCGTGACAAATCATATAGTTAAGTGTGGGAGTATGGTTTAAGTCGCATCAACTTCAGTCCCACATACAAGCATTAAAAAAAATGCACCCCCACAAAAGGATGAAAGAAAATATTGATGGAGGAAAATGTCATATTATCTTAATATGGCATCTATACTCTTGTGTCAATATGGATATTTTTGATAAAACATGCTAGCACTCTAGATGGACTCAAGTACCAATCTGACCTTCCAGAATCACTACCTTATGACATATATCCCCATTTGTCTGCTTTCTGACAATCCATGGCTATATATGATTGAAATGACTGCACATATGCACATGGAAAAGTTGCAGAGAGTGAGTGTTTGTATGTGTGTGTGTGTTTGTTAAGAGGCACTAAGCTAAGACTGTATGCACTTTTTGTACTATGTTTCATCTCAGTTTTTGAAAGACATACAATGTAGTGAATAAATGTATTGGTCCAGCTTTATGCCTTAATACGTTTATTTCAGTTAAATGTACATTATTATGTACTGTAGGTTACAAACTAGCAATGTATCAAGTGTTGCAGACTTGCTGAAATTACATTCTTGGAACTATTTTCTTCATGTAGAAAAGGAGCAAAAGCAAAGGGCTCCAGCAAAAGCTCTAGGTTGCCCTAGATAAAAGCAGAATGTGGCTCAACCTTCGCTACAATCCAACATTGGTCAGTCATATAAGTGCCAGGGCACATTTCTTATAGGTAAGTTTGTAATTTATGTTTCAAGTTTTTAAAGATCATTGCTACTGAAAGTAAAACGATTGCTGTAATATTCTCCCCAATGGTATAGACCACAGATGCAGTCTAATATGGCTTTGAACTTATGAATCTGTTACCGAAATTGAATGACCTGGCTTGTATTTTGAATGGTCTCACTGGTCACTAGACTAACACTTACTCACTATTACAGTCACTTTAATTTTTTTTTTAAATGCAAGCTCTACTGCTGGGCAATGTATCGATATTATTTTGAGATTGTGACATTTGACTAGATTAAATTTAAATTACATTTAAAACATTTAAAATTCAATTAAATTTTAAAAATTTTAAATTTAAATTATAATAAAATGTTATTATTTTCTGAACTAAGCATATTGATTTCACCCTCCATTTCTACTCCCCCAAAAAGACACTAACTGTTTCCGAGAAGTTATTGTAAATTAAAAATATTAATCTTGTTCCTTGTTGACCTAAACTACATACCTTGTTGTTTTGCAAGGGACTTTTTTGCAGCCTTAAATCTGTTGTAAATGAAAAAGGTGTCTTCAGTTCAAGACAAACTAATTTATCAGGCCAATTAGTTGCCATTTTAAGATAATAAGCATCAGCCCATGGCTGTGCTAAAGAGGCCAAAAATATAAAAAGTCTGAAGGGCACCTGCTGTAAGTTAGTCAGGCTGCTTTGGAATAAGTTTGAGCTTCCTCCGGGAAAGTGGTGAAAAATTTCAAGAGTTTTAAGCCCTGTACTATAACTCATGTACATCTGTTGACATTTACTAAGTCTCCCATCCCAAATGACAATCTAACCTAAAACCCTGACTTGCTCTTGTTAAATATGTTATATGTTATATCATGATTATAATTTGTGGCTAAATGGCATCACCTCTGGCATACTGTGTTCCGCTCGCCGTTATTACACATCATGTTCTGAAATCTTCAACATTAACATCTGTTTTATTTCTTGATTTTGATTAATGAATAATAATTCCATCTAAATTAACACGTTATTGGCTTAGACATCCAGGTATATTATATTGTAATATATTATATGTTATATTATATTATAATGTGCATGGAACAATTGAACAACACAAATGATAATCAGTCACTGTGCTCTATAGG
>JAPXVT010000003.1:4291789-4301857 GCA_029823135.1 Acanthurus reversus | reverse complement strand
ATCAACCAAGTTCCAAAAACACTGGATCCTACACTTCCCATAATGCAACTGCTGCACACTTCATTCAACCGTCAAAAGAAGTGATTGCCATGATTTCTTTTTAACTCCGTCTTCTGTTAACGTGCTGCCTTTGCTGTGCAGGCTGTAGACACTAAATTTACTTTTAATTATCATTTTTTAAATTGAATCATTAATAAAGCGTAGTGAAATAAATAACACTTATTTTAAAATGACAATACACTGGGAAAAATATTTTTTGAAATGACCTTTTTAATAACTTTTTGAATGAGGAGCATTTATAAATTACTAACCATGCATATTGCTATTTATTACTGAACATTATAACAAGTCTGGGCGGATTACGATGTGTTAGGAACCTGGTATAAAATAGTTACGTGCTTGTTTTTAACAGAGGAACAACCATGTTTCAGTCTCAAATTCTTTACATTGATTAAAATAGGGAAAAAATAGAACAGCTTTAATGTTGCCGTATGTACATAATAAATTAAATAAAGATGGTTTATTTTAGCACTCTGAAACCAAACTTTCTTGAGCTTTTTGGCTATTACATTTTAGTGACATGCTTTGATAAATGTAAATGTTAGTGACATTTCCATCAGGCAATGTGAATGTGGGAGTGAGCTCCCCTATTAACTTTCAGTACAGTGTAAGTCCACTGTATGTGTCCTATAATGAAATGTGTGTTCACCACTTTCTCATAGTTACATTTTTTAACAATGGAAAAGCCTCTGAGACCTTTGTAATTTTAAAGATGACAGTCAAATAGTTATAGTATTTCCTTTTGCAAAAATCAGGCAGGAGTTACCCACTTTTGGGACGATAGGCAAATATTTGTTTTGGGCAACTTATTAGGTAAAATGATTTTAAAAAATGAAATCATATAATGAAAGCTTTAAAACTGAGTTTTAACTCATAGCAGGACCCTTGCAGAAGATACAGCCTCAAGTTCAGATGTGGCATTTAATGGAGGTGTGGTATCAGGCCTCTGTAATTTAAATTTATAATGTGCTTCAGTGGAAATGTGTTTGTATAGATGAGAATGGGTATTGATCAATTCTACAAATAGCATGTAATCAATTAAACGACCCTGTAACTACATTATCACAGCCTCTCCCCATGCCTGTTGCCACATCTGCCTGCCTGCCATCTGCTCAGCAGCTACTTCAGTAATAGCTTGCAGCTGCAAAGGAAGGGTGGGGGCAGAGAGGCGAGAGGTAAAGGGAGGGCAGGCAGGCGGGCGGGCAGGGAGGGAGGGAGGAATAAGGAAGGAGGGGGCGGTGAAAGCAGAGCTGTGATGCAGACAGCGAATCACATGAGCAGGGATCTGTTTACAAACTGAGGGCTGTAAGCGAGAAGTGGAGAGGAGAGACAAGGAAAGAGAGAGGTGGAGAGTGAATTTGAGAAGAAAATACAGGAAAAGAGAGGAGAGCCTGGATCTGACTTAACATTAGCCGCATTGTCTTCCTGTGTGATATACCTCTCTGTGTTCTTTGTTCAGAGCAGGAAGGCAGAGGAAGAGATGAGACGCTGCTTTCCACAGGAACACTGAGGCTGCCTGCCTGCCACACTGCCTGCTTGGCTGACTGTTCTGCCGGGAAACCCATCCATGTCCTTCCCTTTGTCCCTCCATAATTGGCCACAGCAGGTTTTCACAGCCAGAGAGGAGGAAACCAACATGGAGATCTAAAAAGAGAGAACAGGGGAAAGAGAAGAAAGAAAGGGAGAAGAGAAAAGACAAAGAGGCAGGGGGAGACTCGTGACAATGTTTTGAAGAGGAGACAAAACAAAAAAGCAGAGACTGCGCTCGACCAGAGGTACATCACAAGAGTGCTGGATGGGATTTTGAACAGACTGTATTTCCCCATACTGTCAGTTACTTTATTGTCTTGCTCATAGGTTCATCTACAAGACCCATTTTCTTTGTCTGTTGGTGAAGATGGTCAAAGCATTTTTTTTGTGGAAACCACACTTTGTTGTTTTGGAGAGGTCACGACCCCAAAGATTTTCTGGGTTTGCCAACTGAACATTCACACATTTGATGCATCCTGTCCAGTGGAGTAACGGTAAGTCAATTGCACCCTTTTGCACCGCAAGTTCAAACTTAGCCTAGTAAAAATGTAAGGGTTTATTGAGTGCAGATTTCGAATTAACTGAATAAAACAGAGTTGCATCATACAAACTTGTCCTAATTTGTAAGTGCTTCAGCCCTCCAACCGGCTTCGCCAGTGGCAGAGTCAGGCCGTCTGTGGGGTAGGGGCAAAAAAAAGGGCATCAGCGTATAAAGAACAACTACTTCATTATTATAATAAAAACACAAAAGGAACAATTAATGGTTTAACCACTTAGAGACATAGAGACCAACTTATTTTCTACCATAGAAAGGCGGTGATATGGCACTGTGTCGTGTTTTCTCTACTACCTTCCGGTTCCAGTCCCTCACATTTTAGGGCACTCGAGAACTTAATCAAAGGCACTTTATTTTTTAAAAATGGGAGTATTTAGAAAGTGCTGGCCAAGTGCGTTTGTGACTAATAGCTTCCATTCCTGCTGCTTTTTTGACAAGTTACACTTCTGGTATCTGTTGGGCTAATACAACTCAGGCTACATTACTACACAACGCTAGTTGGCCAGCTCTAGCTTTACCATGACTTGCTAGCCATCGCTGGTTTGCTGGACCACAGTCAAGGAAACCTACATTGGTCTATAGTCACCGCTGGCTTTGTTACATCTAAGGCAGAAGGCTTGTGTCTGTGCTCAGAGGGTGGAGCATAGCTCTTGCTCCTTTGACAGTGGTCAAGCCCATGTCGACTTTGGACTCCTCTGCTGGGATTGTCTACTCTGAAAGAACATAAGTGGCTACTCACTACACTGAAGCCCAGGATGTATAGTAATACCTGGATATACCCTACCTGGGAATGGGTTGTTTCGTATCTCCTTCACTCAGAATGAATGAGTGGGAGAGAATGATGGATGCTTGCAGTCTCCCTCAACCTTGATTACTTCTACCTACATGCCTCATTTGACCCTTAATGAGCCACCTTAATCCATTAATACATCCTGTTTGAAATGCCTGTTACATGTTATTTAGAGGCACTCTGGGGTTGGTGTGGCTACTGTTCCCCCTCACCTGTCTCAGGCGAAGTGAATTAAGGGAAGCTAAAGTAGTCTCTGCCATACCTTCTGCTCACTGTGTGCTATCAAGGCTGATATGCATTGCTACAGAACTGGTGTTAGAGCCGGGACCCCACTTACACCCAGTGACGGCTAGGTGTAGCTGCTACTAAGCTAACAGAACTAACCAACTGAGCTCGTGTTAGTTGGCAAATATATAACCTGTTCATATTTATGGGTAAAGTAAGCTGCAGCGGGTAACTTCTACTAACGAGCTAGCAAGCTAACTTTAGCTGTAGCATGAGACTCGTTGGGAAGCAACTTTGCGGCAGCAGTTTTATTTAGTTTCATGTCACTCTCTCTTTTAAGTCCAGTTTGAAACATGACGAAATGGTTGCGGTGAAGTTAACCGGTCCGTCTCAGCTCAAGCTTGAGCCAACTGACAATGCTGATTGCAGATTGTTGTTGGCAGAGGCAAGTCAGCCAATTGGCTCGTACCAACGTCACCTGTCGCAAAAAGTCGCAGCGCAGACCAGCGAATTAGGACAGAGAGAACATGAAGCGTCACTGATTGGGCAAATAGAATGGGAGCAATAAGATTTTTATCAATCCTGAATACAGAGGCATGGAAAAAACACAGAGATTTCATGATACTCTCAGACCACGTTACTAACTAATAGCTATCTATGGGTATCAGGACATTTTCTCCAAATAGAATTAAAAAAGAAGTCGCTGAGATTTACCCCAAAGTAACCAACTGCAGCTTTAATAAAATCCAAATTAGGAATTTTTTCAATTTAGTGTCACAATCATAATACAATGTCCCATAAATTACAAAATGTTCATCCACACAATGTTAGAGTAGTATTAGCAAAGTAAAGAAAGTTGACTAGGTTAGCTTGATTGGATTTCTCCAGCAAGTTCTAAACTGTCTGAATAATACTGATCCTGGGACCCTCATATTTACAAAAATGAGTAATATCTACATTTACGAAAGTTACAGCCTGTGACACTAGAGTGCCATCATGTTTTAATAGCTAATTGTTCTTTATCGACACATTACATTATTAAAGTCTTTTACTAGTTATTTTTTAACGTAAGTAAATGACTGAAATTTAAAGCTTGTTACCAGATACTTAAGAAGAAATTTGTATATGAATTTACCACCAGATTTATGAATAGTTGTTGCAACCCAATCCTAATGTAAAATTTTACAAACAATGTTAACACGACCAGTAGGATCCATGATCACAACATTTGACCACTGAAATGACCTCAAAAGGATCCACAAAAAACAACACATTGAAGTTAGTATTCACACAGTCTGGTTCTCTTTTTCCAGTGAAAACACAAAGCCACTATTCCTTTTTCACAGCGTTCAGGTACAATCTTGTTAGACTGCATGCGTTTGAACAGTGGCCTACCTTTTAGTGCTCCACTATCAATGATTTACTAACATTGTGCTAAGATTACAGCTGCCTCCTCCTTCACCCAAAACCTTCTGACAAACCCTCTCTTAAACCCTTTCTGTACGACAGAAGACTGCACTCTCCTGCTGTGACCCCTGTTTATTTAAGTATGACTTACTGCCAGTAGGTCACCGCCTCAACATAGATCATTGACCTTAAGAAATACTCAACTACTGCTGTTTAAGGCTTGTATGCATCATGTGGACTGAAAAGCAACCTGTTCAAGCCCCTCAGGCTGAATTCACCTCTTTCTCCCCAAGCCAAAACTCCAGACGAAGCGAGTTGAGCACATATCTGTGTGATGCAGGGAGGGTTGTAAAAGTTCAAATGAAAGTATTTGCATTGTTGGAGAGGTGTTTTTGTTGTGGGTTTTATGAACTTTGTAAGACTCATTTGGTAAAGCCACTGTGCATCATGAGAATAGAAACCATTAGAAACAAAAACCTAAATCTTCCGATGATAGACTCCACTCTTCCGTATCTTTGCTCTGTTTGTTCCTGATTACAATGGATTTATGCCATTAAGTTTTTACATTACATTACATTTATTTGACAGGCACTTTTGTCTATTCCCCAATCCCCATGCTTTGATGCATTACTTTGTAGCAAAGAACTAAAAGCATGGGGGAAAAAAGCAAAAATTATTTTCATTACACAGTTTTCTTCTTTTCACTCTCATCCCACTACTTTTTTATTAAATCATACAATTTGTAATTAGTCACCTCCATAGTTGTCATTACACAATGCTATACATGCACTCATATCTCAACTTTTTTCTCAATGTTAAAAAAAAACATTGTGCACCACAAGACACCCAACAACATAATTAGCATTACATTGCAATTTGAACACCGGGGTTCACAGACAGTGTGGATCATGTTTGTCAGGCTTTGCAAGTTACACCGAGACATTCTCCTAAAATCCTACAATACATCCCTGCCATAAGAGGGGAATACAGGCAAAGAATGGGATTGACAGACAGGGTGTAGGGATATGTTTGTCTTAAAGGGAGTGTGGACCAAAGAAAGACATTGGCAAGCTTTGATGGAGCTGAGTGGATTAATATTCCACCAGAAGATACAAAGATTGCAGAAGCTGTCCTTAAAGAACCTCCGGTGAAAGGATATTATGTGTAACTTATGCTCCACTAAGAGTAAAAGGTTTATTGTAAGAAATAGAACAAACAAATATATATGCAATCGTGTCCCACCATCCATCTGGGGACAAGTTATGTCATTTCCTCACACATCAATTGTATCCATTAGAGCTTCTTTAATTACAGAGCTATGAGGCTTCTTTAATCCTGTTTTAATTGATTTTTTTTTTTTGTGTGTGTGTGTGGGGTGACTTTGGGGCAGCACAACACACTGTGAAAACAACACTGACATATCATCACTTCACGAAGATTTATGGTGAAAAAATGTCAGCAAACACATAACAGCAGTCACGAACAACATTAGCATCAGAGTCAATTAGCGTTAGCAGCCAGCATGTGTCCGAGCCCTTTTTTCCACCAACTTCTGAGAAAAACATCTGGCTCTTTGGCTGCTAAATGCTCTCCAACTTTCACTAGCAAGTTGGTGACTTCAATATCTACCTTTAGATACATTTATTTACATTTATTGCTGAGCGGGTAGTGTACACTTGGTTTAACTGAAAACAGCTGCCTGAAGTGGCTGGAAACAAGTTTGAGAAGACTGAATCAAAACAGTCAAGTTGCAAGTTTGAATCCAAAACAATTTTGCTTTAAAAAAAAAGAACAAAAAAAAGCTTAAAATGCTATACAGAGCTGCAGAGTTGGATGATAACAGCATGAGTGTTTGTCACACAGCCTTTAATCTACGGCATATTCTAACCTCAGAATTAAGTAATCACATAATCGGATCATTTGTAAAGAAGTGAAACAGGGAAGTTCACCCATCCTGCTACAGAATTTGCAAATAACATTTATGCTAACATCATCCAAAGTGACATGCATCACTAAATCTATTAATGCTTTCAAATGGATTCACAGCCGTTAAATGCCATGTGTAAAACACTGTGCATTTTTTCATTTGTCATTGTGTTGAGTTTCTAAATGCTACATGACGAAGGCTAGGCCGCATTCCTTACGTGTCACTTACTGACTGTAGCTTTGTTTACTGTGGCCATCCAAGTATAAATTTTCATGTTTTCAGAAAGTCTGTTTGAAAACATGAATGTGTGTTTGCATTACTATTCAATGTTGTCTATATTCACGAGTGCTTTGTTCTTTGTATGAAGACAAAATTGACACAGAAGACAGTTGGTGCAGACTCACATTTCAATCGCCAGTGGTAACCTTTCATGAAAACATGAATATGTTAATATGATGCATATCATGCAGTTTTATTGCTGGCGTTTATACTTCAGCATCTGTAGGAATCTTAGCTGAATTTTGATCCATTTGCACACAAGTACGCATTAATTTTTGGCCCAGTTAAATGTATATTCATGAATAGTTCATAATGCCTTTTGTTGAATGCTGTTTCAAAGACTTTTCACCAACAAAAATTCAAATCTGAGAAAATCTAGCATTTTCTTATTATGAAAATCATCTGCCTTTGCTGTGAAACTGTGCTGGGACTGGTGTAACCCTCATAAATATGTACTTTTTTTAATTCCCTGTAGCCATGTTGCTTTAGCTGTATGAACATAACTTCTTTGGCTCTTGTCTCCATTCTGTGTAATATTTTTTCATGGGTCTCATCCTCTCAGTGCATCTGTGTAACTTTGGATTGGGAAACATCGACCCCTACAGCAAGATGACATCTGAAGAGCTCTTCCACCTGCCACTCAACGTCTATATCATCATCCTGGGCATCGGCCTCTTCATCCTCATGCTCAGCCTCATCTTCTGCTGCTACCTGTTCAGGTACATGACAACAGACAGGGCTGAGTTATGGCTCACGCACAGGATTCACACAAGTGTAGGGTTACTACGCTGTATGCTTCAACCTTCACCTCACGTTAACCTGTAACTTTCAGTGCATACCAAAAGTTGTTTTTCTGAAGGATTCATATTTTCTTTTCTCTTGCCTCTAGTGTGTATGCATTAATCTGTGTTTTTCTTTCAATAACCCTGAGCATAACTGAACTTTTTGCATGTAGTATAGCTCTTGTTTGGATTGCAGAATGGGAGAGCAAGAGCTATAGATTATAACTGTCATCCATATCTACAGAAATTCAAATATTATTGAAGACATTTAACTGCCTCAGGAGTTAACTGCCCAACTTTACCGGCAGAAGCCTGACTTTGGGCAAACGTAAGCATGCAACCGACGTAATGAAGAAACATGTCAATCACAAAATAGTACAAAGGCAAAATTTGTTATCCTGATAACTGGTGTATATATATATATACTATCCACCCAAATAAAGTATGTGACTAAACAATTTAAAGCATCATCCTATTGCTTAGCAGTGAGTGAATCTTTCATCCAAAGCCAGACTTTGTATCCACCATATGAAACTACCAGCCCAGTCACTTAAGATGTATTATGGGCTGGTTTTACATGTACAGACGGTATTGGATGACTGTGTGCATTACCAGACAGCATTTTCTGTTCTCTGAAAAACGTCCTGTAGCTCTCAAAGACTTTGTTTTTTATATTTTAATGACTGACATTCTGATGATTACATGTGTCAATGCAGAGGCCTTTCATTGTACTAAATAGAGACACATGGTGCCTTTTCTGGGCACAAAGTTATGAGGTTTGGATTAGATCAGTGTACTGCTGTCAGCTGCCAAGATTTCTGGGTAACCTGTTCAAAACATCACATTTGCTGTGGAGGTTATGCTTTGTTAGTATATTTATCCTCCAGTAAGAGACTGTAAGACTGTGCAAAGATTTTTCTTGCAAAACAATAAGTTTTACTGTAAACACAAACTAGGGAGCCACTGAAGTTACCTTAATAAACAAAAAAAAAACAGTCATTTCCAAGATTGTTTTAAATTTGAAAATGGTGTTCATCACAGTTAGCCTATATGCAAAAATTGACCCCCAAATAATAGTAATCTGTTCATGTTTCAGCAGCTTTTAATCAATTTAGCAAAACAGAATTTCAGTCAGAATTCTTCTACAAGGCACCTCGTTTGAGGTGATATAGATCTGCTCATGGCGAGCACATGCACAACAGGCTGCTACTTGAACTTGCATTGTGTGAATTCCAGGACAGCTTGAAGCACTATCTCAGCTGATTCATCCTGCATGTCAGGACATATCCCGAGGAAGACGGATATGGAGCCACCAGGCACATAATAGGACTGTAATGACTCCGAATCAGAGCGTGATTTATGTTGTTCTCTGCTTCACAGACTCAGGCGACAAGGTGTTCGAGAACTGTATGGCTACAATGAGGTAATACGTTGAGACTATACCCAATTTGAATATCAGTTCATATAAATTTAGTTCTTGTGTAGTGAACTTTTTGCATTTTGTCACAAATCTGTTCTTTTCAACAGGTTGTTTTGAAAGGAGCGGGGAAGAAACTGAGCCTTCTTGGTGTAAGTTGATTACAGGGTGATGGAAAGAACACTGTTCTAAAACGGTGAAAAGGAACGAAGGTGACCAGCTTTAACTGTATAATGGGAAATAATGAATGTGGAAAACATACTGAAGCAGTTTAGAGACTCATATTTAAATTGTGGCAACATGAAGAGATGGCTACAATTTTCAGAAACAAATTTCCTGCTGTAACAAGCTACAGTAAATCTGTAATTCGTTGAAAAAACAGGGAAGTAGTTTTTTACCATTACTGTTGCCTAAGTTGTCCAATTATAGTGTAAAATACTGCACATGTAATCAAGATCTGAGTCGCCACTGTCATTGAAGTTCAAAAGGAAATCACACAAACAAAGAAAATTTAGATCCGGCGAAGCACTCCCCAAACTCGGATAGAAAGTATTGCAGGTGATTCTTCTTTTAAGTCACTTTTCTTAATTTTGGCTTCATCTAAAGGTGCAGAAAATCCCATTAGCCCACATCCTTCATGTTAGAGTCCTTACTTTTAGAAAAGGTGGTATAGCAACTGCAAATCATCATTACTATTTGCTGGTGAAATTACTTTTACTCACTGATATATTTAGCAACCCACAGAAGCTAGCTGCTCCTTGGTATGGTACGCTGTTACAGTCATTTGAAAAGTTCTTATGGCTGTCCTGATTACATAGTACATACTACATAAGCTGTCAGCCTTCAGACCAAATTAGCTCACTTTCAAAAAGTGTAGATAAAGAAAAGATAATGACTAAATTTTCATTTTTGGGTAGACTTCCCCCATAAACTACCAAAATTGAAAGTGGCCGTAGGGCCTAAGCTATCTTAACATGTCAGTCATTACATGGACGTTAACACGGGTAAGCAAATTTATTTCTTGTTTACCAAAATAAAAAACAGATTAATCAGGATTGGTAGTACATAATGTGCATTATAATTATGAATAAGCGG
>JAPXVT010000003.1:4050799-4062642 GCA_029823135.1 Acanthurus reversus | reverse complement strand
CTGTTAAAGCTGATGGCAAGTAGATTTGCTCCAGTTGAGAAATGGATAACAAATGGGAATCAGACTCAGTATCATGTGCTTTCAGACTTATCAGTTCCTCTTATCAATGCTCTGGCAGGTGATGCTGAAATTAAAAAAAGACAGAACTCACTGGAAGGTCAGTGCAGCCTGCGGACTGTCAACAGCAAGCTCGCTGATAAACAGTGGTGATAATAAAACAGCTGATACTTGAGAACCTGTTTGGACCTTTTTTTTTCCATACAGAAAACTGATCGGGAATCGATAAAGAACCGACTGATAAGCAGAATCAGTAATGGCATTGGTATCAATAAAATCTTAAAGTTTTCCATCCCTAGCCTCTCATTACCACCACTGATGGTCCTTGATCAAGACTCTCAGCCCGATCGGCTCCAGTGGAGCAGCTCAGTGGCTGCAGGTCAGACTGTGGATTTACTGTGCAGCTTCCAGGTGAGAATGTGTGAAAGAGAGCTCACTCCCAGTGAAACCTCCCTGGATAAATAAGGTAAAAAAAAAAAAAAAAGTATAAAATGAATGTTTCTGAAGATGATTATTTACTCATTTTGAACAAAACTGCAGCTAGAGGTCACCAGCAGAGTCTCATTTTAATGTGAAAACTCCAGTTTCAAACATGTTTTATATATTTTTACGACAGAAATCCACATCGTGTAATGTTGTAAGCAGGCAGCACAAGAAAAATGAAACTTCCACAGGGAGACAGTGACACTGAGTAAGTGGACTTTTACAAGTGAAATGTTTAAATGTCAAGCACAAGAAAAGAAAAGCTGCGTCATGAATCAGGTCCAGTCATGAAATCATGAAGTGAGTGGGCTATACAATTCTTTCAGGGCTGCAGCTAACAATTGTTTTCATTAGTGATTAATCTGACAATTACTTTCACAGTCAGTTAGTAGTTTATTCCATGAAATATCAAAAGAGTTATTAAAAAAAAAAGGTCATCTTAATTTCTCAATTTGTGACGTCTTCAACTAATTACTTCTTTTGTCCAAACAGCCCAAAACACAAAGACTCATTTATTATCATAAATGACACAGAAAGCAGCAAATCCTCACATTTAAGAGGCTAAACCAACAATTCTTTGGACTTTTCTTATTTGAAAAATGACTGAAACGATTTACAGATTATCAAAATTGCTGGCATTTTCTTTATTCAGTTAATCCTTGCAGCTCTAGATTTTTTTTTTTTTTTTAACAAGTATTTCCATGTCGTTTCATAAGATTTCAGAGAATTTTTCATTCCAGAACTATTTGATTAACTTGAGAACTAATATGAATAATGTTACTTGAGTTGAAACTCTTCTTTTCTATCATTTAAGGTGACCTGAGTTTATTTCAGCTTCAAAGAATTGAGGAAGAAGTTACAGTGCATAGCAAGTGAATTATATAAACATAAGAAGCAATCACACAAAGGAACATCAACAAAGCAGGAGAGTGGAAGGAAAAGGTCTTGGGAGTTAGATTGTAAGATTTTTCTTATAACCTGTTGTACAACGATGTCCAAACTCCCGTCTCAGGTCCTCGGTCCTCCAGAGTTGGAGTGTACCTGGATCACAGTGCAGGTATTCTGTCCTTCTACAGCGTCTCTGAAACCATGACTCTCCTCCACAGAGTCCAGACCACATTCACTCAGCCTCTCTGTGCTGGACTTTGTCTTTATGGTTATGACGACACAGCTGAGTTTTGTAAACTCAAATAGTCAGAAGTCATTTCAGGCTCAGTGGGTTAAATTCTGTCTTTTCATTCTCAAACTTATTTTGTCTCCATGTTTGTTGCTGAGAGCTGATTGTTGTGGCATTTCCTCACTGCACACAGATCAGCTGTCAATCAAGCATGATGGGCGGGACTTTGACGTCTTCTCATTTGTTGTTGTTGTGTAAATGTTGGAGTGCCTGTAGGTGGCGCTCCCTCCTGTGTCTGTTCAGCCATGGAGGCTCTCACTGCTGTGAAGGCCGAATTGGAGCAGTACGCTGTGTTGATATTGAAGTGTCATTACAAACGGTGACCAGTAGAGGGGGCTGGTGGGTGTGTCGGTGACAGTTAGAGATACTTCCTGTGGGGTTCACTATGACGATAGCAGGTGTATGAGCTAGTGAAAATAAAGGTTGGAGCGTTAGCTCATTGTAAAAAGACAAAGCCTCATCATTTTCAAAAGATGAACAAGACAAGGGCTAATCACACTAACACTATTGTTTGCTTGGGGAGGGCCAGAGACAGTTAGTGCTGGCCAAGCAAAGACGCTAACATAACATTAGCTGCTAACACATACTCCAGCTAACTTGACTGGCAAATAAATTACCTGACAACAGTTAATGTCCAGTTTACAACAAACTGTGCCTTTTCCACTAGCTTAACTTCTAATCCTAACACAAATAGGAAGTTGGGAATACAAAATTGATCAGTAACATTAACACTGAAGTAAGCATCTAATAACCACATGTGCTGTGTCCAAGTTGTGTAGCCATTGCTAGCTGTCTGAGATAGCGGACCTTTTCACGCAAGTGTGACTTACGTAAGGTCGTGACACTAACTATGTTCTTTTTGTTTTTCTTTTCAAAACAGGACTCCTGTCATTGGAAAAAACTTCACCCAAAAGTCAAAAGAGTGTATGAGGATGAAACCTATAGGTATGCAGGTAACACTTTATAATAAGGACTCACTGTTAAGCCTAGTAAATAATTAGTAAATACTTAGGCCTATTTAGCATTATAAAGCATTGTTCCTATTTTATATCACATTACAAGTACGTAATTAATAAACATGGTTATAGTGTTTTGTTCTTGATCAGTAACCTTATCTATAATGTTTAATGATTACTTGTTTATACTTTATAAATTATGTATTCAGCATTTCTAAATCAAGTATTATATCAGTTCCAAACTAGTTACTGAAATATCATAAGTAGTTTGCAGAGAGTTAGTAGGCCTAAATGATAAATAAATTATTTAGAAACACATTTATGCATATACATACAATGATTTAGACATGCACTGATGCTTAGCCAGTGTATCAATAGAAGTTTATAAACACTTAGTAATACTGCAGTTTATTATTAATTCAGGCAGTTACTAATAGTTGCTTAAGTATTTTGTGCAAGCTCAACTAAAGTAAGAACTCTAGGCCTTACCCAGCATTTACTAATGACACTGAGAAGCTGGCAATACCTGATTCTAGTTGCTCTAGTTAATTTCCAGTTTTGGACAGTAACTCGTTACTGTGATAATACTTTTTCCAGTAATGAGTAGTGTAACTAATTACCAATACAGTCATAATATTACAGTCACAACAGCCTATTTTTTCTCAGAACAAACCAGACAAATTAATTGATCTTCATCTGCAGTTGGCCGTCAGGCAAGTATTTCTCGCTGCAGTTTTTACTCGGTTCCTGCACGCTTGCCTCACAGCCAGCTGAATCTGAAATGTTGCTTATTAGCTTCTCTCTCATTTTTAAACGTCAACAAAGCCAATCTGACAGTGCAGCTATTGGCTGCTGTTCAATGTGTTATAAGTCACAATCAAATTTCATCAATGTTCAGTTGTCTACTGACAGAAAAAGATGTTTAAAAAGAAATGCAACCCTAAATCACATCCGTTTGAACAGGACTAATATAATCACAAGACTTGTATGTTTGGCAAAATATGGTCGGTAATTGTTGATGGAATTTGTACTTTACAAATAATGGGTTTGGCAAATTCTCACTGGATTAATATTACAGATACCTATGCAATTATTACAAATTAGTTGAGGTCCACAGCTAATATTTATCCCGTAGGAATGGGGCTTCAGCTGTGCATTCACAGGCGCACATGCAAGGTCTGAATTCTTAGAAGAAAGAACACAATTACCAATTTTGTGGAATGTAACAGAAAGTAATATAAAGAGTAAATAATTACATGTCTTTTGAAAGAGAAAGAAGTAAGAAAAACAACAATGAGAACATGGCTGGATGAAAAACCTACATGAAACTTTTGAAAATCATGAATTGCTCTCTCTTGCCCTTTGTCTTGTGTGGGGTATTGTTGTTGTTTACATTGTCAAATAAATATTAGTAGAAATGTTAGAGATGCTGAATACATCATTTATAAAGTACAAAAAAGTAATCAATAAATACATCATGGATAAGCTTGTTTATAAAGAACAAAGTGATTATAACTATGTTTTTTAATTGCATATTAATGTGTAATAAAGTAGGTACAATGCTTTATACATGTGAATTAAGAATTTATTTATAATTAACTAATGCTTAATAGTGTGCAGTTATTATAAAGTGTTACAAAGTATGGATGACATATTGGTCATAGCACAGAGAAATGTTCAAAAAAAACCCTCAATTCTTTAATGCTTTATTGGCAAACTATAAAATTGACTACTACTTTAAAAAAAAGTGTTTAGTTCCTCTAATAATTAAACTGAATCGCTTTTCCTTTCACTCTTTAGCCTACAGTCACCAGCAGGTCACTATGAGTGTAGTGTCTCTGCCCTGCGCTGGGTTTGTGAGGACAGGGTCAGCTTCAGTTACCAGTTCTGCTCATGGGAGGAGCACATGAAGAGGCCTTCGTGCATGGATTACATGCCAGCAGGACCCCTCCTGGACATTACAGTCACAGCAGGAAAGCTGGAGGCGGTGTATCTGCCACACTGGATACGTGAGTTGACAAAAATGCACAATGAAAATTGTTGAATCATTCCTTTGAAATAATCATCGACTCTCTTTTTTTCCCCCAAGATCTTGACCCTACAGTGTCAGACATGTTTGCAGTTCTACATGTAGATTCCTGTGGAGACTTCGTGGAACAAGTGTCTGAAGTGACATTGTCCCACATCAAGCTAAGCCAGCCAACTTTCTCTCTGCTGGGGGCCATGATCCAAAGGATACTGAGCTTTTCAGTGAAAGTTTACTATGATGTCTTAATTTACAAGACAACAAAGGAATTCCTCACATTGCATGTGTACCTGGTCCCACCAGATCGTCATATACAACAGGTTTATATTTCAATTCTTCAGTGTTATTGGTACAAACCATTGGAACATGTCACAAATGTGCACTTGGGAATTTTGCTCGACAAAATCATCAGGACTGTGCTTAAAAAAATAGATATCAGTGTTGTTTACTGTCACTTTAAGGCTCCCATGATTGTTTTCAGACAGTGGAGAAAAGGGAGACATCTGATGGATCAATAATAATCCGAAAACCAGGCCCAAAAAAGTCACTCCAAATGATGGATCATTTCTTCCTCTCAACAGAGATGGTCCCTGCTGAAATTACCCCCGACGTAAGGTTTAGCAGCTTTAATTATGGCACTCAGTATTAGCAAATGTCAATGATCAGCATGAATAATTCAAGTTAAAAATGAAAGGCATCGGTGGGTTTGACCATTCATTTTCCAGCTTCACAATTAATATTAACCACAGGAAAAGGTCTTATTTTTCTTTAACACAATATATCCTCCACAGAGATTAAAGCTAAGATTTGAGAGGAGAAGTTACTTTGAAGTGTTCATCAGAAATGCAGAGAGCGACTTCTGCCTAAATCTTAAAAGTGAGCAAAAGAAAACTTGCCAAGAGGACTCTGTCTGGGACTGCACTATGAGAAAAGGTGAGTGTTTCTGGTGAATTTATTTTGAGCATTTTGTTGTGCATCTAATCAGCATTCTGTTGTTTTTTTCAGGCGACTACCAAAATAAAAGCACTGACTATGAACAAGGTAAAAAAATACTACTACTAATAATAATATGTAATAATAAAAATAAAAAGAGAATGAGAACTGATATGATGACTTGTTTTCAAACACCATCACTACTTTACTTTTGCATTTTATCGGCCTCTTGTAACAGAATTTGATCATTACAACCTCTAGTATGCATTGTTGATGTTTACTGTACTTTTATCTTTCATGACCGCCTCAGGTCAGCATTTCGTGGATCGCCATCGGACAGCCCTGGTTCACAGAGTGAGCGATACGGCAACCATCTTGGATAAGCTCATGGAAAAGGGACTGATTTCGCAAGAGAACTATGATGCTGTGAGAGCTGAAAAAACAACACAAGACCAAATGAGAGAAATTCTGTGGTTTGTGACCTCAGCTGGCCGCAGAGGGAAAGATGCCCTCTTAAATATTCTAAAAGGCATGAGGAGTATGAGGCCTCTTTTGGCTGAGCTTGAGGAGTCTGGATAAAGTAGAAAATAAGTTCAAAGAAAGAGACACTACTCCAGCTTTGGACCCCAAGTGGACATGTGTCACTAGGAAGAGAGAATCCAAAATGAACGTGAAACGGGAGAGGACTTCAGGAAGCCGTACACTTTGTAGTAACGCACATGTCAATTTTCCTTCCAAAGCCAGTAAATTAAAAAGTGGACAGAGCCACCATGAATGATGTTACCCAGTGTTTTTTTGTAGTTGTTTGTTTTTTTGAGTATCATTTTGAAGCCTCAATGGAAGAAGTAACCTTATTTGGACAAAAGGGTGGAGTTGTAAAGGAGTATGGTGGTCATGAACAGGGAAATGAGTTACAAAAGTTGTTTTTCTACAAGCAGTCGGGAACATTTTTCATTGCTGAAGTAAAGCTGGGGATTTTAATGCGAGGATTCACTCAGTTTGAGAGGCAGCCTTAAGTGCCCATCGGAAGAAGTGAAGTTTTTGGCACTTTGGTTGGCGTCTTAGTCAATGCTTATTTCTATGTTTATAGGACTTTTTAAAATATTTTTACTGTTCTTACACCTTCTTTTCTACTTATTCGTTAAGACATGCAAGTAGAGAAAAATGTTTTCCAGCAGATGTTTTGCGTTCTGAACATACTGGAAGCACTTTCAGGCTAATTCACATCTGCTGTGGAGAAAAAGCTTCACTTCAAATAAAGAGAGTGACTTCATTAAGGTAATTTAGCTTCTAAAATTTTATTCATTTGCATAGAATGTATTTTTTCATTTTGTTTATGGATTTAAGAAACATGGATATATAACACCTTTTTGGACTGTTGAAGACTAAGAAAATAATTTTATATTTTTTACATTTTGTAATATCCCATTTTTCACGTTATTGTTGTTGTATCGTTATGAGTGCTGACACACCATGGCATCGAATAAAGTGTGATTATGTTCTTTCTTTTGCCATACTTTTTCATGGAAGTAGTATTTATTGCCTGCAAATGTATTGATAATTGGTTGTTTGCTGAAGTTTATTAAATCATAATTGTATGGCTCGTATCTTTGAGAAAGAGAAATGATCTGACATTTTTGGCAATGACATTGAACAATGATCGGAGCTTTTCAGCTCAAATTTTTCAGAATTATGTTAGAGGAGCAATAATGTAATAGATGAAGACCAAATCGTCCCCAAGTGCTAAAAACTTGTTCGTTGTGCAGTGAAACAAATCCTGGAGGGTTTTAGTTTGTGCTGTCAGCACAAACAAGACTAGTATTTCTTACCACTTGAGACAGTTTGTGTCTAATCTAGAGCCCCCACCAAAATAAAATAATAATTAAAAAAAATCACTGTTGAAGACAGTATGAGAGCTTGCTAGCCAAACAGCTGTTACCAGAGAGGATGTTACTACCACACGCTGCAATGTGTTTCTGAGCTTAACTTGCTTAACATGATGAATCTTGGTGGGTTCGTCACAGTGACTCCTTTCACCTTAAATGTGTGCAGTGTAGCAAAAATTGATTAGTGTGGCGTTAGAGTTGTGAGCAGGATTATTCTGTTAATGTATTGATATGAACTGAGGCTGGACCAAGTCTTGATGTTAAATAAAGGACAAGAAGCTGCTTTCTGTGCATCCAAAGGTTGTGACACGAGGGTCTGCATGCATTTTGTGAAATTTGCATGGTGCACGAAAAAATGCATGAGAGACCAAAACCACTAGATGGATATTAAGAAGAAGCCATTGTGCAAGTGTGTTGTGTTTGAGGACTTAGCCAAATGAAAGTGAGATGGGAAACGAGAACAAAAATGTTCAGGAGAGAAATGTGAGAAGCAGATGACAAAATAAAGGGAGAGAGTGTACCGAGGAGGAAGTGGGATGGCTAAGAAGGGATGAGAGGTGAAAAGCAGGAGATAAATTTGTGTTGCGCAGGAAATAAAAGTTGAGGAAGGTAAAGAGAGATGATGTAATCAACTAACCAGAGATTGATTCCTTCCTTCTTGTTCTTTTTATTTTCTCTTTCATTTCTTCTTTCCGTTCTGCTTCTTACTCTCTCACTCTCTCTCTCTCTCTTGAATTCAGATTGCCAAGGCAAGCTTTGCTTTTGTTTTCAGTAAATTAGCACAAATCCTTACACACACACTGAGCCTTGTGTGGTTTTAAAGCCACAGATGGTCTATCAGAGGGGAGTGTAAGAGTGTTTCAAGCAGTGATGGAAAACCGTAGGGAGAAAGATAGTTGTGTGTGCGTGTGTGTGTGTGTGTTTGGCTGTAGACATCCATGAATAGCGACAGTGAGGAAAAGGCTGTCAGAGTGGTAATTCAGAGCTGTGGTTGCACCCATCAACACCAACATTGGCTGAGAAGAATGGAGCCTTGTTGAAGAGACTTTCTATGACACAATGTGCTGCTAGGAGCCCGAAACACATTACACACTATGTGGACAGTCTACGTGCGTGTATGTGTCGGTGGGTTGTCACTCCGAGTGAGACAGAGAGACAAAAAAAGGTGGATCTTCGTGTGACATACTCCGTTGGAATTTCTCTTTGTTTAAAGCTGAGGTCAGGCTGATCCACCACTGCATTTCACATTGTGTGCCACCAATTTAGCTTTGGCAAGAAGTCGGCTGTCTTTCTCCAAGCCTCTTTGGTGCAAACGGAGCTAATACTCCTTGAGTGTCTGGCAGTCCCAGATGGTGGAATGAGTCGAGCGAGTGAAAGGCCAGAAGGAAATCTGTGGTCTTAAGCAGTTGCATTAATGCCAAAAGAGACCTTAACTTTAAGAGACACTTGCAGCAGTACGACATAAAGGCCAGTAAACATCTTCACTGCCTCATTTGCTTTGCAGTGACTAGAACGCTTACTTTAATAATGATATTAGCAGTGTAAATGATATTGTCTGCTTTCAAAGAGTGCTAGTGATATTGATAAAGCAGTTTGCGTGACCTTACAGCATATTTAAATTTTAGGTCACATAGTAGACAGATCGACCATTAGTTAAAGGGTTGGTGGTTTGATCCGTATGTCCTTGAGCAACAAAATGAAATTAGCTCCAGTTATGTGTGGATAACAAAGAAAAGCATGAAGTTGCCAAATGAATTTAGCATTTTACTGGTTGTCTCTGGAAATGACTTGTGTCAGTGAGTCCCAACCTTTTCTATCATGCTCCATTTGGTTGCATTTCACAACATTTTTGGAAACAATGACAAAATTCTTTAAAAGGGAAAGCACTAGTCCAAATACACCTCACATTTTGTTGTTAATCATCATAGTATACCATGTGAAACATCAGGAGCAGCTTTTTCTCATGATGTTTGGGGTTGGCGGCCACAGCAGTATCCAATATCGTTAACACATACGCCGTTGTTGTTGATGCTCAATGTATTTATCAGCGAGACCCGCCCTAAAGGTGAGGAAACAACCATTTCATAAAAGATACGACAACAAACAACTTCTGTTGTGCTTCAACCTGCAGTTGACCTGTTAATATGATAGTGTGTTGATGTAAATATGATGAAAATAATACCAATAATACAGTACTGATGGAAAGAAATGTGAAAGTGTTGCATTGCCTGTCGATTTAAGTGGAACTCCTGTAGAGTTTTTTCACAACATGTATTTTGACAAGTCAGCAGGGAGAGAGTGGCCAGAGCTCATAACACCAACAAAGACTATATTCCAGCAATCTACGTAAATGCGGTACAGCTATTTGTAATGCTGAGGTTTGTTTGAGTTAACGTGCCAAAAAGACTGCTGAGAAAAGGTTTACTCAGTTTCAATTTTACTCTGCATCGTTTATGTTCTTACTGTAATTGTTTTTATTCAGTGTATGCTTGAAAGTGTTGAAAACAAGCATGCTTTGCTGACACATTTCAACTACGGAGAAGGCAGGGATGAAAAATGCATAGATCTTCAGAGCAACAGAATTGACACGTATTAACTTGTAACTGGAAATATATAAGCAGATGGTCAGTTATTTGAAGATTCAGCACATGTGGAGCAACATTGTTGTTCTTCTGCAGAAAAATATCTGGCTCTTGAGCTGCTGAATGCGTCACTTTGTTCATCAGTTAGCTGCTAAGTGGTGCTGGCGGATAGTGTAGAGTGAGTTTTCAGAGTTTTTTCAGTGGAAGCAGCGGTTGTTTTGAACTGTTTGAACTTGAACCAACACTGATCGAAGCGGTGGGAGTGAAGTTGCAGACAAAACAATGAGTTGAAAGACACTAACAGTGCAGAATTGGGTGATAGGCCTCTGTGAGATGTATCTGTAAGTAGGGCCTGACTGATTTATTGAGCTGCGACAGTGCTAACCACTACACCACCGTGCCGCTGTTTAATAGGGCCAAAAGAGGTTGGAGCAGGAATTTAAAAAATCCCCAAAAATCTCGTATCAGTTGCGCCCTACCTACAGTGTAAGTAACTATATGTACTCTTACTTACAATATACTGCACTTATACTATATGTACAGTCACAGTGAAAAGTCATTTACCATCTTATTACCATGTTAATCCAACTCTCTCCGTCTCAAGCACTGAATGTTCCACATGTTGCTGCTTCCATCTTAAATCATTCTGGATGATGTTCTTATCACACTGCATGAGTCACTCGTCCATTCTACAGATGTCACGAAGAAGGAAGCTGAATGGCTGACGATGACTGTAGTTTGGGGAATTTTAAGTTTATTAAATATATTTTTCAACTTTGCATACAAGAGCAGCAGCAAATAGGCTCAGCTCCCGGATTGAGTCGTTATGCAGCTCGCTGACATCAGACAGATCAAGTGAGGACAGTTTTCTGCCTGCTCTCACCTTCTATTCACTCCTCCATTCAGGAGCAAGTATCACGCTAATGTGCTGCAGCTATTAATAGGAAAGAAGCTCCATCCTGCCTCCATCAACACCTGACTCACCTTAGCTGGCTTTCTTTCACAGAATGTGGACCCTGTGAGTGTGTGTGTGTGTGTGTGAGTGTGTTGGCATGATAAGCTATCCATCGTTTCTCTTTAACTCTGTCTATTCCTTCATCTGCCCCTGCCTCCTTTCCTTTCTTTTCCTTTTTTCTGGACTCTCCCTTCTCATTCTCTCCTTCTATGTATCTTTTATTTGTTCTGTCCTTCCAGCCTTCCTGTCCTCCTCTTTCCTTTTCACCCTGTCCCCCTCCCTCCATCTCCTTTCCTTTGACCTTCTCTCTCCCTTCCTATTATTTTTTCTAGACTTGCTTCCTTTATCGCTTCTTTGCTTATACTTTCCTCCATCCTCTCTTTCTCATTCTCCTCCCTCTTTCTGCTGACTCTTCCCCGCTTCCCTTCTTTCCTCCTTCCTCTCCTCCCCCAGTCAAAGGAAGCCAGCAGAGAGAGACAGAGGGGAGCAGCACTGCCTGCTAAGCAGTTGAGCACAACGCACGCACAAAGCTCTTTCTGTGTGTCAGTATGTTTGTGTGCATGTGCATCTATGTGTGTGTGTGTGTGTGTGTGTGTGCGCGTGCGCATGGGTATGCACCTTGAGTATTAAGTCTGTGTGTGACAAAAAGAATGTGTGTGTGGCTGTGGATGAAGTGTTCTCGTGACAAGTGTTTATTCACCCGTGTGTCTTAGTGTGTGTGTGGCAGAACCCACTGTTTATCACACTGTCTCTCCAGTCTTATTCATAAAGTCCAGCTGACTATTGCC
>JAPXVT010000003.1:4026815-4038960 GCA_029823135.1 Acanthurus reversus | reverse complement strand
TAATGGGTCTTAGGGTTAGGGAAAGTATTAAATGGGGTTAGTGTTTTGATCATCCCACATGTCAAACATGTAACTTGAACTACCGCCTGGTGGTTATATGTTTCCGTGCAACATGCAGCTAGTGGACAGTGGGTACAGTGTGGTCTGGAAGAAAGGGTGGCTGGTGTTTGTGGTGTTGGCTGTTTTGTGGTGTAGGTTCCTTGTTTGTAACAAATATAAGATTGAAAGCTATAGTATAGGCCAAAGGAAGTTGTGGGAATTGGTAGTGCTGATAATGAAATACAGGACGCAAATGGTCAAATGGAGGTGGTGAAGACTGCTGTCACATGGGTCATCCTTGAGTCCAAGTGGACCTTTGTACCAAATATGAAGAAATTCCCTCAAGGCATTCTTGAGATATCGCATTCGCAAAATAGGAGGTTCAAGTGACCTTTGACCTTTGATCTCCAACATCTAATCAGGTCATCCTTGAGTCCAAGTGGACCTTTGTACTAAATTTAAAGAATCTGCCTCAAGGCGTTTCCAAGATGTTATGTTCTGACACATGGCCCCAACAAGCGTGACGTCATGGTGACCTCGACCTTTGACCTATGACTGCCAAAATCTAATCAGTTCATCCTTGAGTCACAGTGAACACTTGTGCAAAGTTTGGGAAAAAAATCCTTCAAAGCATTCCTGAGATACCTCGTTCACAAGAAAAACAGACGGACGGACAGACAACCCGAAAACATCAACGGTCACGCACAACGGTCAGGATGAAAGAAAAAGTGGACAGGGCTCTTCAGTGGCTCTTCAGTGGGTATTCAATTTGAGATGCAATGGTAAAATTTAAATAAAAATTCAATCCTTTCATTTTATGGCCTATAAATGTTTGTAGTTTGTATTTTTAGTAGTTAACTACACAAAAAATGGCAAAAAAGTAATTTGACTTCTTGAGTTACTATGCAAATATGAATGTAGTTTAACCAGCAAGCTACGGCAAAATGTAGTTAAACTACCAGTTAAATTACATGTATTTCACTTCCCAACACTGAATATATGTATACTTACAGAAGGTAAACCAATGCTGGTGTTATTTATCTGTGTCATTCTGCACAGTGAAGGAGCACAAGCATGGCGGGCTGTAAGTTACGCTAACCGAATTTCAAAATGACCACAAACCACAAAACAAGTTGCTGCCCAGCACGATTCTGTTGGCGTTCTGCTGCCGTTCTCTGCTCTGGTGATGATGACGGTCAGCGGGGTTGCCAAATGCCACGCGCTGACCTTGAGACTCTGTGTGAGTCGCTTTGCACAACCTCTCACACCATGCCTCTTTCTTCTCACATTGAGAAAAAAACTAATTTGTAACACATAACGGCATGAAAATATGATGTTGACAGCACACAAGTGGACAAGAGTCGGCGGCTGCTTTCTCGGCCTGCAGTTTCTCTCCTCCTGCACCGAGAGCACACAGGCAAGAGTCAGAGTCTGTGACTGTTGTTATATGAATGCTTTCAGTTGCTCTGAAACTTGCTTGCAATTCCCAACAGATGTTTAGGTTATTATGCCGATTCATACTATTAATGTAGTTTGCAATATTCCTACATACTGTGTTTAGATTTGGTCTCTACATCCAGGCGATGTTGTGTGGTTGGCAAGTGTGATGAGTTTACTTCGTCTGTTAGGAAATCTGATCTTTTCACATCCTGATGAAGAAAATCATTAAAATATGGGTTGATGTATGTGTGTGTTCATTTCACAGTATAAAATGAAGACAAAAATCATTGGTTAAAATAAAACCTCTTGTTTAAATGATAGATATGACCTCTTCATGTATAAGTAATGTGAAGTGACCGAGCTGATGAGGATTTCCAGCTGTACTAGACTGCGCAGGTATGTGGGAGGCTGCCTTAAATCTACGATAAAACAAAAAAAGTCTTCTTGCTGTGTGAACACACACCGCTAACATCCAGTCCTTATCATATTCTGTGAGTGAGTGAGTGTGTGTGTGTGTGTGTATGTGTGGCTGCACTCAGCACTCAAGTCTGTTGTCAGCATCTTAGCAACTGGGGAGGTTAATGAGAGATCATAAATCACTACTGAAACACACACGCACACACACACACACACAGTTACTGCCTTTGAAGAGTCAGAGTGGGAGGCGGGTGATCGAGTGTGTGTGTGTGTGTGTGAGTGTTGTGCAGAAAGATGTAATAGAATTGTGAGTTGATGATTGAATGCTTGGTTGCACATATGTCCAGTCTTGGCTGATACACATGCACCCACACACACACCCACACACGCACACACATACACACACACTAATACAGACATGCACGCACACAGCTCTCAGATGACCAGATAAGCAAGTAGCGCTGCACTAAAGCACATTAATAATAAACTAGTGCAGTTCCTGTTCAAGAGGTGCCTGTGAAGAACGGACGTGTGCCGCTCCAGCACTGCTGCCAGCAGCTTTCTCAAAATCATCGACCTGCAGAGCCGGAAAGCCTCGCAGCAGTTCCAGATCCACAGTGTTAGACGTTTGCGTGCACCACCATTTACCTCTTCAGTTTTGTTTTGTTTTGTTTTTCAAAATATGTTTCTTCATTTTTTCTTGGAACAATCAAACACACAGCACAAATACACAAGACAAGGCAAAGACAAGCCAGGGATAAATGATAAAAAAATATTCACAAGTAAATTCAGAGGTACATAACATGTGGCAAATCACTGTAGGGTTTAAACAAAATAGAAGAAAAATAAAATACACTCATACATAAATATCTGTTCATGTAATCAGTTATGGCAAGGGTCTGCCAACTCATTTTCATGTCTATACAAATGCTCTTGTCATTATAGCTGACATGTTTTACGTCACTACAGTCCAGAAATGGTTTCCATGTCTTATTGAAAACATCAACTTTGGAATGCAGGAGACATGTCAAAAAGTCCAAGGCTCTATATTCCATCATTATCTCATATCATCCCACAACTGAAGGGGCTTAATCCAAAATCCAGTGAAGTGGGATGTTTTTCATGGCACAAAGTATCAAAACATTAAAGAGTTTTTGTCTTATACATCAGCTAGACAGCCACAAGGAAGACCCAAGAGCAGAGACACCGTCAAGCTGGAGTTTCATTTTTAATTTCAAATAAGACATCATTCCAGTACTTTTGTATTTTAGCACAAGACCAGAGACCCCCCCCATTTTTAAAATGTGTTAATTACAAAGTAATAACAATAAGCCGCCAGTTTTAGACAGTTTCTTGAGTTGTTCTCAAAACTTGAGCCACACCTAAATTATTAATAGAAATAAGACTGGCGTGCAGTGACTTTTACAGATAGACAAGCAGAGCTGCCTTAATGTGAATTCAGCTGCTTATTACAACAACCAGCCTTAAACATGTAGTTTCCTGATTTTCCTGACTTCAGCTTTCGACAAACCTTTCTGACTGAAGAAATATTCTGATTATTCCTCTGACCTGACAGTAACCACGTCTCCAATGTGCAGTGCAGAGTGAAGTTGTCTGTAAAAAGAAAATCGCTATATTTATCTTTAAAATATTTACCATCACCTGACAGCGATACACACCAGTGGAAGAGTCCTGTATTTTCCTGCCTCTGTGTGCTGTCGTACAACTTCTCAAACTTCCAGCAGATCTTGCACAGGGATCCCTTCACCCAGACCAACAGAGAGATATTAATGTGATAACTACAAAGCAAAAGAACGAATAGACTGGGATATTATGGTGCATGTTTAGCTTTACGTATGTAAATTAAATAAATATCAACTCACTCAAGGCAACACAGGCGAGCTGATTTCTTGTGCTGTTACAGAAATACATGATGATGGTTGACCCTTTTTAAAAGCTGTTCCATCCAATCCTTGTTGTCACACATGTTGAACGTGATTAAGAAACAACTTAAGTAATATCAGATCTTTTATTGGACAAAATGCTGTTCTGACTCGTAAAATGTGATATCGCTCCCACTTCGGTATCGTCTGTTTTTAGCTTTAACTGGTCAAGCGCTGCTTGCCTTGCCTGTCACCACTTGAATAATGTTCAGTTGTGTGAGCACTGCTTCTTCGGTAAATGATGTTTCATTGATCATTCGTAATTCATCCACACACTGTTACACTGACTTCCACTGTGTTTATTTAATAACACGATTCGATAGTTTGTAATCTTGGAACCTTCAATAGCAAAGACAAACTGCACTCATGAAAGACAATGTTTCTAATTGTTCTATGTGTGAAAATTGTCAAAATCTACAATTTTAAAAAATTATTTTAGACAGTCATTATCTGCATGTGTGGGAGATGCTAAAAGAAAAGCCCTGCCACTGGAGTTCAGCCTTAAAAACATTTTCCAGTGTGACCTGATGTAGGTTTCTGTATGATGATGTTACATATGAACACCTGGATCACCTGATGTGCCTCTCCTCTTCAGTGCTACACACACACACACACACACACATGTGGAGTGGACAGTTCGAAGCATGCCCTGCTGCAGAGTTCACACACATCCTCCTGCAAGGTTTCTCTTTTGGTTTGGAACATAACTGCTGTTACACATTCAGAAAGTCTTTCCTTTTTATTTCTCCGATTCTGTGCTTGGTTGGTGCTAACTTCACTCCTTTTTTTTCCATTCACTCTGTAGTGAATCTGGACCACTGCTGCTCCCTCTGTTTCCCTCGCTGCACTAGGGAGTTGTGCCAAATTTAAAGTGTTTTTACAAACAGCAACTGACAAACAATACGTAGTATGCCCTTTAATAAAGATTTAATCGTAATAAAATAGAAACATCTTCCACTTTCAAGCTTAAATCTTTGAAGCAAACACTTTGTCACTCGTCATGCTCACACTGTCAGCAGACGTCTGTGTGAGGTTTGAAGGAGAGGAACTGCTTTTTGCCGTGAATTTCAATTTAGATTTAAATTGATATGTTTGCTCAAACGATGCTCTGTGATTAGTCTCATATTAAGACGTTACGTTTCTCTGACTCACTTATCATTTTGCTCACCTTGTGTGTGTGTAATGTAATCTCACTCACTGAGTTGAATTTTATTGAACAGATCTGATTGGCTGTTTGGCATGATGTGAGGTGATGTAACAATCATGTAATAAGTCTGTGAGTTTCCTGCGCTGCTAAACCAGTCCCATAAAGTCTAGAAAAGCTGTGCAGATTTTTTTAAAAAATGCTCCATCAATATTTAAAAAACTCTCAATTGCTAATTTGTTATTGGTCATCCAAACTGCTTCCCACTTGCCTTTGCACTTCCTTGGGTCCCAAGCAACACACCTGCCAAGTAAAGTCAAGTGAAAGAGCAGTTTTTCAGAAAAGTGAGGGAGAGACACGCACACACATGCAAGCACACACACACACAGAGATTCCTCCCTTTATTGTGAGAAAAGACAGAATGGAGGAAGGATGGCGAGCGGGAGAGCAGAGGAGCTAAATGATGGGCATGGGGTGAAGCATTGAGAGGTGAACAGGGAAGTGGGGAATGGTGGGAGGGGGAGAGAGCAGGAAGCAGCAGAGATGACGGTAAAAAAAGGATTGATGGAGGCCGGGCAGTCAGGCTGAAAGATGGAGCGTAGCCCCCCTGCATATGGGGTGAGGGAATAGCTGTCTATTTTTGCTCTGATGGATTTTAACTCCGACTTCTCTCCCCTCTCCCTTTTCTTTTGACACTCAGATGACCCAGCAGATGTCAGGCATGGCCATGAGCGGTGGAGGGCCAGCACCAACCACTTTCAGCCAGTCAGGGCCCCCCCCGGCCGCTTGGCCCGCAGCATCGACGGCACCTTCTGGCCAGACCCTCAGCACTCAGTTGTGGAAGTGACAGGAAGCAGATCCAGAAGATGAGCAGAGGAAATGGCAAACCCAGCCATCTCCTCACAGCTCCACTTAAAGAACGCACAGCAGGGGTACTTTGGCTGCCTTCAACGCCCCTCCCAAACCGCAGTCATCGTCACCATGGTTCCTTTAACATCACACACGATGGAGTGGAAAAAAGGAGGACTGGCAGCTGTCGTTTCCAGTCTGTATTCAACTTTCTGCTTCCTCTTTTGGTTTCCTTTGGTTGTTGTCTGAAGAAAGAGACAAAAATAGCAGAATCAAAAAAGAAGAAAGCTGCTGAACCAATAACTCCAAGTGTCTGTTCTAGTAATATTATATTATTAACAAAATGGATAGTTAGTGAATAGTCTTTCAATTCCTACAGTAGATATGGCTATCGTGTGGTTGGTCTATGCTTCCCTGTTCTCTCCCATCTCTCCGATAGGTATATTGTAACCCCCCTCCCCCCATCGCTCCCCCTCTCTGTAGGACGAGCAGAGCCTCGTAGCAGATTATCGTCTGAACAGTACTGTATTCATGTGAATAAGATGTGAACCTTCTACTTTTTCAGAGCCATAGGAGAGAGGATGATGCCTCGACTCTCAATGACCTTTAATTTTGATTTCTCTTCATCATGTGACGTACCATGGAGGGAGATGAACTGGAGATGACGCTCTCCACTTTTTAGTTATTGACAAAAGCTGAAAGCTGCTCATACAGCGGATGTTCTCTAGTAGACTGTGTAGACTCACTGCACTGATTCACTGAGATTCACTGAGTCTCTGTTTGACTGTTTTCCTATAAAGACGTCTAAAATATATGATTATTAAGTCAAACAGTACACGTGAGGACGTCGCTACACACATACACAAAGCAAGTATTCCGCTGATCAGCTCCAAAGTAAAGATCTCATACCCCAGTGGTTCCTAACCTTGAGATGGGGTCATAACATAAACATTGAGGATTCTAAAATCATTGGAAATTAGGGGAAAAAAAGAGCATTTCTTGTTTTTTTTGTTTTGTTTTGTTTTGCTTTTTTAAAATCTTTGTTTTTATCGTCAACAACTGGAGAGTCTTGCCTCTTAATTCAGCTTAACAATCATTGGGGAAGGGTCCATCACTTTTTGAAATTCTCCCAAATTTATTCAGTTCAAACTATGAGATGGTAATGCAGATAAGGCCAGGCAAGACAGCCAAAAAATGTTTATTTTACAGCTTAGCTTATTCATCCCCCACAAATGCAAAACAACTTAAGCATAACTAAAACATCTACATTTTAAGGTCACAATTGAGCAAAAATATATTTACTATCATTATTGTGTGGCTGCAGTTCTTTGCCAGGTCTCTGCTGCAAAAGAAATCCTTCGCCTCAAAGAGACAAATCCAGTGAATAAATATAAGGATAAAAATACAAAAAATAATTGGACTGTCACTGTATTACATTATAGGTTATCTCACACAAACATGGACTGCTGGTACCAGATTTTTCAGTTAAAAGAATAGTTCCATATTTTGGGCAGTACCATGATTTAGTGTCTTGCTGAGAGCGAATAGCTTTGCACAAAGACTGAAAACGATAGAAGACTGCAATGGCTCTGTCAAAAGTTTAAAAATATGCTTAACATCACCTCTAAAGCCAATTTATTAACATGTCAAATTTTGTTTGTCCAATCTGTAAACAAGGAGGAAAAAAAATCCACTTGTAGTTTTTGGAAGTTATGTGCTGGATCTTGTATAACAAACTGTTAAGAAGCAGGTCGGTTGTTTTGCTGCTGCTGCTGCTGCTTCCAGTCTTTATACCAAGCTGAGCTTATCAGATGACTCTAGGTTCAAACTTAACATACAAACATGAGATTGGGACTAATCCTTTCATCTGACTCTCTATAAGAAAGCTTATTTACCAAAACATCAAGAGCCTGTCAAGTGAATCTCTCCTATAATAACAACAATAGGAGCTTGCCAGTCTGTCAGTGGCGTTTACAGTCCTCGCTCTTTTGGTTTTGGAAGAAGAAAGGAATAGGGAGAAGAGAAAAATAAGTAGAAACCGACCTTGGGTGATATCATGGATACTACAGCGAAAGGCTCAAGGGGCGTCCAGAGCCGGAGTTAAATAAAACCTCAGATTAAAAATTCATTTTATTGGTCAGGTCATAAGGGTCAAAAACTGAAATCAGTTGGGAACACTTGATATACTGTATATATGCACTGCACTTCCTGTGACCACATCATCTTACCAGTTATCCAGTATCAATAGTTTAACAGCATAAGAATATTTTAGTCCAGCCCTGTTTCTCATATTTCTGGCTGGTTTAAAAAAAAATAAAAATACAAAATGTCTAGGATTCCCTTCAAGTCACAGTAATTGCTGGGCGGCCTGTGAGTCCCCAGGGTGTCTTTGGTAGCCATGCTGTGGTGTTTTGAAGTGTTTTAAAACCTAATGAGCTGGGTGCACTGGAAACTGGGCTCCGACCCAGTTAAGACATTCCTTGTTGTTGAAATGAACTGTTTCCCCAGCGATGCCCGAGGCAAATGAAAGCACTACTGGAATCACAGTGGTATGTCTTTACTGCACTTTAAATAGCAGGTACTGTATCTCTCGCTGTGTCGTGGTTTTGTCTTTGTGATTGTTGTCAGGGAGCAGAAGAGACAAGTGAACTATTAGTTCACTTTAAACTGCAGGGTAGAATTTCCAGTCTCTTTATTTTTAAAATGGGACATTGTGACACCCAAAATGTTGCTCTCTTCATATATACAGTAATGCTGTAACCGTATGTTCTGCCATCCATCATCTTCAGTGTGGTGTTTGTTGTGTAAAGTACAAGAGAAGCACAGTTAGTCCGAAGCAAATAAACCTGGAAGACCAATCAGAGGGCTAGACCAGCAGGACGAGGAGCAGGATTGGACAGTGACAGGGGACCTGTATGAAAATGCTGGATGGGTCCCAACACCACTGTCCACTGCTTGTTTTGGGGGCTAAAAACAGAACGCAAGAGTAGACATGAACAAACATACATGCGCATACACAGTTACGATCACACTGCCGAGTGCCGATGCAGAGATTCATGTCGGTGCACACAGGGTCCCTCTGTCATGCAGTAACTGTAGCACACTCTCACACACACATGGTCAGTGTGAACAAGACATAAACATATTCAACAAATCTAATGTCCTCCAGGTTTATTTTCAGTGTGTTTACATTTTCTGGTGCCTAGTACAGAGAAAAAAAAGTGGTTTCAGTGCATTAAAAAATATACAGGAATCTTTCAGTGTTCATCTCTGTCCAATGACTTTTAACTGTAAAAGTACTGTGACATCTTTTTTGGAATTTTTTGTTGGTTCCTGTTTTCTGTTCCAAGTTTTACAAGAGGGTCATTTGAATTAAAGGCTGTTGAATCCTTAATTGAATCCTGTTTTTATTTCCTGTGTTTACATCATACACTAAAACAGTCCCCTCCTCATTACTGTTTTGGACAATACTGCCATTAACATACAAATGGTTCTTTTACATTTGAGCTGTGAGCTAGCGGCCTGTCTGATGTGCAGTTTATATTCTGTCTACTGAGTTCATTCCTATTTATTCTTCCGCTGGCAGGTGCGCTTACTTGTGAGATGAGTTTTCTTTGCTGTCAGCCCACAGACTGCATTATTGATGGCGGCTTGACAGGAGAAATGTTACTTGGTTCATTACATGGGCCATTTCCAAACCTGACCACATACTTCCCATCCATATAGAATGAAGGAAAAGGTCATTCCAGTTCATTGTATATGATCGGTTCAGGGTAATTTAAAGGAGAATTACATTTATGCATTAAAAAATCATTTCCACATTAACTTTGAGACACAAATGTAATTAACATAAAGAAGACCAGAGCTGGGAATGTAGCTGCTTTTGTCACTTACTGGCATTTTACAGGTATCACCATGAAAACGTGACGATGACGATGCTGTTCTTTGACTGAAAACTTTTAGCAGATAATAAAAAGATTTAAAGGCTGATGCAAAAAAACTCCCCTCCAACATTGTAATTGGCTCAGTGAGCAAGGTGTTTACCAGGCTCTTAGGGGCATAGTTTGAAACAATCAGATTGATATTTGGGGAAATACTCTGGCCTTCTTCCTCCCAGTAAGTTTAGATAAAAAATGAAATTTTCGGGTGCATAAAGTACAGAGCTTAAGTTGGGTTGTGGTTAGCCTAGCTTAGCATGGGAAAACAGCTAGCTTGGCTCTCTTTAAAGTTCAAAAAATGACTACAAAAAATGACACACATTTAACGTTACCAAGCAATCATATGTAGTAGCATTCTAGCTGTTGCTTTGTCCAGCTGATATTACAGAAGTACTAGTTATACAGCTTATCTGGTCAGTTGTACTTTTCCGCTCACGTACAGGTTAAATGACTGAGAAGATAAAGCTATTGAACTGTAGAGAGGGCCAGACAAGCTGTTCACAGAGTTTATGCTAAACTAGCTACATGCTAACAGCATTTTGATCCCAACTTCATGTTTGATAAACAGACTGGAAGTTTTTGTCAAGTTCCTTAGCTCCTTAAAGAAATAATATCACAAAGCTGTCACAGAGAATAGGCAGTCATCTGGACCACAAGCCTTGTTTGTATGGTCATTATTATCACATTATCACAGTTAATTTGACAATGATGTATTATGATTAAAAATGACATTAATGATTCACATGGCACTTCATTTCAGTAACATATATATACATATATTTTTACATTTTTACACTTTAATTTTTTTATTTATTAGCAAGTCGAGAATGGAGGAAATGAACAGTCCAAGTCATCCCAGTTTGAAAAACGACATGTTCAGCGCTGCCGTCCTGTTCTCACAGAGCGTGTTTAACAGCGAAGTAAACGTCTTGAGTCATGCAGTTCCTCAGAGTCCATTGTGAACAGATTGTACAAGGAAAGAAAGCAAGGTGCTGTTATTAGTCCCAGCTAAGAGATGATGATCAGCCACAATCAGTATCTGGTTCTGGATCCACTGATCAGCTCTTCTTTTCACACCTCAATGACCACATTGTCTTTCCGATGTTTGGGCTCATTTGCAAGGTGTGGTTTCTCTGTGCGAGTGTGCCAAACCAGTACCTAGAAAAGAGAACAAGAGGGATGAGAAAATCTGCTGACAGGGGAAACTCTGGCTTCTAAATTAGGTCTGAGCAGGCTGTGATGCTTGAATAAATACAGCACAGATGCCAGGGGATGGCAAAGCTTTACTGAAACAATTTAAAACCAAAGACACGAGTTCATATGTTTTTTACATTAAAGCTGCTGATAACTTGAATTTTGTGTCTAATTTCTTTGGGTCTCAGTATAGAATATATCTCTCAATAGTGGAGCTCTTTGAGCACTAGTAGTAACACTATAGAGCACTCTTGTTTTTTTGTTTTTTTTTTATCACATACAGGTTACACAACTGTCGACCTGTTGGTCTTCCTAGCAATGTGCTAAGAAAAGGCAAAAAAACAAAACAAAACAAAAAACCTACTACCAGGCAACCGTGAAGGTAGCCTCACCAGTGTAGCTTTATGAATATTCATAGAAAATTTGCTTTTGCAAATGTTTCATGAGGATGGAAATGCATTCATCTCCTTTTTTTAGACTAAGAGTGAGTGAACTCCAAAGGTTACCTTTAATTTCTGAGATCTAGCAATGAGGCAAAAAAAGGTCCAAGGGTGAAAGAGACAGATTATTAGGCATGTTTGAATAAACTCCAGTGTTAGCCACAGTTAGTGTATTTTGATGATAAATCAAAGGTAAATTTAATATTCTGCATAGTTTACAGACAATTCCCTGGTTTACCTTTGACCAACAGTAGTTAAGAACGCACAGTTTACCCTTTCAGTGAGGGAGACAGTGAGTGCTCTCACTTCATAGCTAAAGTGCTTTTCAATAACCTGATGTGGTTTGCATTACATTAGAATTTAATGGGATGGCAGTGAATGTTCCAGGTATTAGTCAAACCCTCAGGCTTAACCAGGGAAATGGAGTTATGGCTTGTAAAAAACTTGACATTTTAAGCAAAATTTTAATTTTAATTTTAATTTAATTTAATTTTAATTTAATTTTTTTTGCATGTTCGAAATAAAGTCCAATCCAAAACACATGAAATGTAAATCAATGGTCCTAATAGGGCTGCACAAGAAATCGTAAAAAAATCACGATCTCGATTCAAAAATACATGCGATCTCATTTCTAAATGACGGCGATTTCCCCTGCATTCACGTGTTCGCTTATTTATAACAATCCCAGATGCTCCAGATGCTCTGTCACACTCACACAGTGTGAAACACGCAATTAATTCA
>JAPXVT010000003.1:3940557-3952933 GCA_029823135.1 Acanthurus reversus | reverse complement strand
GTGACACGCGAGTGTATTTGCGCGTTGATTGTATGTCATTCTGCTACCCTTGGGTGATCTGCTGACCGTGCCAAACAGAAAAGTAGGTGGTTGTAAGTGTGATGGATCTCTGATCTGATGTGTTTGATCCTGTCAGGAATTCCAAAGCACTCGGGAAGCCAAGCGGAGATTCCTGGCAGCATATTCCCTGATGTTGGACTTCTATGGCATCAAATTGCTGGATAAGAGTGGTAATGTTGCTCGGGCTCCCAACTGGCAGGAGCGCTTCCAGCACCTTAATGAGTAAGCACACACACGCACACACACATATTGTGCAGCCACTGAGGGGTTTCGGATTCAGTCGGAGTTTGTGTGAACTAATGGCTTCATTGCCAGTTTCTGCTTTTGTGTCCTGTAGCAAGTCAATTACTCTAAGTCCATGGCAACTAAATTGCTCTTCTGTCAGCAGCCAAATGTAACACATGTTTTTCAGTCAACAAGCAGATGGTTTAAATGGCAATTTAAAGGGTGATTTGTTTTCTTTTATGTCCTTTTTAAGGGGTTTCACGGCCTGAGAGAAGTTGTTGCGTTTTCTTGCCACAGGAACACCTGAATGTCACATGTTGTGATGCGAACCTTTAGTTTTCCTCCTCCTACCCATCACGGTCTCGACACTATTACTGTAACCTCCTCAAGTCCCTTCACTGCTCGTGCTAATGGTTGACATTATCCCAACCCCATGAAAAGTAACAAATTGTCAACCATAAAGCAGCTGCTCTGCACACATTTATTCTCTTCCCTTGCTTTCAGCATCCAATCAAATATGCTCATCTTTTCAGCTCAGCCGCAGAAGCAGGCAGCCCTTGTGATGGCTTTGCTGAGTGAGTTAGTGAGTGAATGAGTAACCACCACTCCCTCTCGTTTCATTCCTGTTTAATCGGCGCTGCTCCCTCTCGCTCTCTCAAAGCATGTGCTGAACTGAATGAAAAATAGTTTAGGAAATGTTTTACAACAACAGCAATTCTCATTAGTGCTGGTGGTAAGTTACAACATTACTATTGTACTGGTGTAGAAGTTAATTATAAGATGGTGTCGCAATATTTTAACTACATTGATTGATTGGGGACACAAGTTGTAGGCCCCCCCCCACTGATCTTGTGGTGTGTACCCCCTTGTTGGTCATCAGCCAGGTAGCATGAAAGCCTCAATGACTGAAAGACTCCTGATACAAGACAGATAGTTGTATAGTGTGAAGAGTCAAGGGACTTGATAACTTTGCACGTCATGAAGTGTGTCCAAAGCATCCATACATACATACATACATACATATAGTCTGTCTGCATTTGAGTAGTGGTCATCATATGTTTAATTAAAATACTTAAAATGATTTGGTTCAGTTTTCTTCTTTTCACTCCTGTGAAAAATAAATAAATAAATTGCATTTTTTAGATTTTTAAGCAACAGAAAAACAGAGGGATCACACAAGTGCTGACAGGTTATTGAGTGGTTCATTTTTATATTTGTCCACCTTTCACATTATCTTTCTTTTTTTCTTTTTCAGAATTACTTTTGGTGTAGTTTTAGTCTTAGTCTTTAAGTTGCGAAAAAGAAAAGTTGAGTATTTTGTGTCACAGCTTTTGTTTAAGAAATTCACACTTGGGTCCTTTTGCACAATCACTCTATAAGATTTAATATCTGACACATCACTGATGTGAGATTTGATTTTATCAGAGTAATAAACATTTGTCAAAGCTGACATTTTAAATTTTCATATTAAAACCTGTGATACTAGTGCTTTTAACAATGGCTCTGTGTAAGCCATGACAGTGAGCCAATATTAACAACACTGGGACACTTGTGCTTTTCCTGCTGTGACAAATTTTCTGATGTTCTACTGTTATACACAGCATACTACATCATCGCAACCATGTTGCAATTTATGATGATCTCACAGAATACTTTCCTCATCTCCAGCAAACCTTTTTACCCCCTGCGTTGTTCTTTAAGGTCCCAGCACAACTACCTGCGGATCACTCGCATCTTGAAGTCTCTGGGGGAGCTCGGCTATGAGGCCTTCAAGGCCCCGCTGGTTCGTCTGTTCCTGGAGGAGTCGCTGTGTCATAACACCATTCCCAACATGCAGCACAGCGTTCTGGAGTACTATGTCTACACCATCCGCTTGCCAGCAACCCGCAGACGCCTGCTCCGCTACGCCCGCCAGCACTACAGGCCTGCTCATGCCTTCCTTTGGGGTCCACCACCTAAAAGGCGAGGGGGCAGTGTTGGAGGTAGTGTAGGTGCTGGGAGTAGTGGGATTAGAGCACCAGCTCCGACACCAGAGCGACAGAGGAGGGGGGAGGAGAGCACCACTCCCACCTCCGCAAGTAGCGGAATTATTGTGTCTTCCCATAATACCATGATGTGCCAAGACCTGGCTGGAGGAGGGCTGAAGGACTCGGCTCCAGTGTGGCTCGACTAGAGGGAGCGTTGATGATGGCCGAAGCTGGAGGAGAGAGAAACAAGTACAGTGAGATTGTTCCTTTGTAGGGAATAGGCGTGATTGTAAACAAGATTTGGAGGCAGAAAACGAAACAGCTGTTTTTAAAACTAACAGGTTCAATTGTAACTTTAAAAAAAAAAAAGTTTTTGCGTTTTGAGTTGTGAAGCTTCTGAGAGACTCGATAGGACACTGACATTTAGGATCAAGTAGAGTAGAACATTTTTCATAGAATCTGACAAACCTGTTTTTGAATTGATTCAGGTTAAGGGCTTACCATGAACAACTATGATGTTATTTCTTTGCTGATCAGTCTTAATGTATTGAATAGGGGGTCACACTGGGGTGGTGGGGGGAGGCTGGAGGTCATATCCCGAGCCAAGCTTAACAAACTCACCTTGGACCATCTCAAAACCATCCAAACGTGTGGAGACCAGAACGTGTTGCAAGGCTTTTTCTCATCAGGGCTATGATTACACTTACTTAGACAAAAGATTGCCTTATTTCATGACTTGGTTTTGAACCTAACAGGTGTGAAATGTGGTCACAGATACAGAAGACCATTTTAGAACCAAAGGTGGCTTGTTGGTCTTGTGATGGTTTTGGGAAACAAAGTCCTGCTTACTCATCAAATGCTCTAGCTGGAGCTCCACTGAGTAGCAAACGGGACTGAACTCATTTCAACGAGCTTTGTAAACGGAAGTAATAATGTGAGAATGGAGATTTTTTTTGGGAACATAAAAAAAGAAAATGAAAGGGGTGGGCTAATATGTCATAGCAATACTTTGAAACCATATCTTTTGAGATCTGAAGTCCTTACTTTGTTGTTAATAATAGCAGATATAACCTAATATGTATCTGCTCTGCAATTTACTGTCCACAAGGGAAAGGTAGCTGCTCCCTTTGACAGTTGTATATAACTATTGAGCAAAAAACAGGACTTGCTTGTGACTTGATATCTGTAACAAACAGTTCAAATGGAGAGGCTTTTTAGTGACAGAATCTCTCTCTGGTGACAATCTTTGGCTCCATCGAGGTCACTGAAAAAGAGCTGTATGCAAATTGTGACTAAATATAGCATTTAACAATTCTTCAAGATGCTTTCTGCTGTTTCAAAGCAAAGGGAGCAGCATCGGCAGAAACATCTGTTTCAGTATGCAGTACGTTAACGCTATTCTAGCCTCTTTTCCAAGAACAACAATGTCAACTTTTAGCTAACAGCTAGCCAAAAGGCTAACGTATCAGCGCTAAAATGCCAATATATGTTAGTCAACTGTTGTAGTTTCTGCTAGATACATATTCTAGTGCGCATAAATCTAAATCAGCTAGCTAGTGTTAGCAGCAGTGGTTAGCAAGCCACTGTGGTTTAATGCAGCCACTTTTTTGTCAAACTGATATTTCATAAATTAGCTATTCCTCTGCGGTGTCACTTAAGTGATAAACCAATAGGTGACTTCAGAGTCATTGTTGTGATAGTAGAACTGCAGGCAGTTGTGTTTCTTAAGGGCAGCCTGAGCCTTATCGACCTTTTTTTTCCCCAACTAAGGTGTTGAATCCAAAATACTTCCACACATTTTCCTTCACATAGTTTTGTATCACATTTTTTATTTGGCTTGCTAGTTCTCCTTATTTTACGTCATGGTCTAGTTTGCTGAGGCTAATAGAGCATGCAATAGATAGACTGCATTTTATAAAAACTTTCACTGGAGTGCAGGACAGTATCTCCTGCAGATCTGCAAATATTAAATTCTGACAGTTAAGGCCTGATGATCATTTTTTATCTCGTATGCTTGAACGTTATCTCAGATTTCAAATAAAATGGAAACATCCCAAGTGCATCTCACTAACTCACTGACATCTTAGACAAAATCATTCGTGTATCCTTGTTGAAGTGGTGAATTAGTAGTTAGAAACAGCGCAGAAAAATGCTTTTTCCACTGTTATCTCCAACTACTGAAATCGTCCAATATGGCTGCCACAGAGTGTGTTGTGTCACCTAAAAGCCCTCTATACTTAAAAAAAAAAAACCAAGGTGATTGGATGTGGACTGTGACTGAAGATAATGTGTTCAAACAGGTGATGTGTGGTGTGTTGCACTTTTTGGAGGATTTGTGTCCTCCTGTTGAAAGAGCTGTAGGTTTAGTTAGTTCCTCCAAATCTTCGACTCAGACACCCTTTACACCTGGCATTTAAATGCATTTTTTATAATCAGATTGCAATCACGCTCTTTCCCACTCTACATAATGTCACATCCTCTTCTTCTACGTGTGTCCAAATTTTTTTACCACCACCTTTGTTAAGCTCCGCTCTCGAACGCAAACTGGTCAATCATAGCGTTGAGATTTTCTTCAGTGTCAGGCTAGCTCTGTGGATTTCAGGCATAATAAATGTTGTGTCTGGAGCACTTTTAGTATTGACACTCATTATTCTACAAAGTCTGAAGAAGATATATGTTCTTTTCCTTTTCAGAATCAAAGGCTAGAAAGTGTAACGTTATGCTGTGGGCAAAACTGTTCAAAAATCTTCATTCCCCTGCTAAACCCTTCACAGTTTAACAAACACAAAGGCGCTCTACGTCTGCTCTGCTAACTCTAACATAAACACTGAGGCCACGTTATGTTGTTACAGGCCGATATAAGCTCGTTAATTTAAGTTACTTTTAGTTACAAAGGGCATGCGCAAGCCTAGCAGCTAAGCTAACGTGTATGGGCGGAGTCTGGGGTTGGCAGCTCTGGGTTTGCTGCGTTGGTAACCAGAACTATACGAAGAGACAAGTCCTCGCCTTGTTCTAAACGGGTCCTAAATCGTTATGAGAGCACTTGCTCATTTCATCAGTGAAGTGTACACATTGAAGCCTGCACTGTGATCTTTAGGCTTCAGCGCGTATCTCTACATTCGTAAGTGTAACCTGTTTTCACTGCTGAGTTGTATGTGCCAACAGCTTGACAGGCCTTGACAGAGGTGCGCCATTTAGCGTGTATGTGGATTGGAGACAGATTTGCATGTACACTTGTGATCAGTAAGGGTCACAAGGCGTCCCTGACCACCTTCGGAGGTGTTTGGCAGATCGGATCCCAGTCCGTCCTTAATTGGTTTCAAGTGCATTTTCACATGCATGTCCGGTGACGCACAATGCTTGATCACATGATTAAGCGCTATGAGATTGCGATCTGATTACGAAACGCACATTTTAGTGCCAAGTGTAAAGGCGGTCTTAGACACAGATCCACATATATAATCTGCAAATGGTCAGGAATGTGTGATGTTACATGTGTTTTGATTGTTCTTACGTTGTCCAACTTCGCATTTATCTTCCAATAATAATTTGTTTTCACATAGTAAGATGGCTATGAGTTTCTTGCTGTTAATTTGTGGAATAATTTTTTTTTTTTTTTTTGTCAGATATTCAACATCTTAACAACATTTTAGAAGTGTACTCTAATGGGGAAGTGGTAGCTAATTAGCATGTATAATGCTACAGTAATATAACCATCCGCTGACAGCCAGAAGACTAACAGCTGCTTCAGACAGTAAAGCAGATTTTACACTTATCTTTGACATGCCGTTAAGAAACATTCTGTCATCACCCTCATCATATCAGAAGTTGACAGCATCACCTTCTGTTTAGTTTTTATTGAAAGAGCAGAACAGCATACTGTAAGTGTGAATCAGCCCGTCCATTCAGCCAATAAGGACTTGGCAGAGATGTATGCAGACAAGTAAAGGCAATTTAGTTTAATTCTAGCATCATTTTAAACAGAGATTTTAGTTCCTGGTTGCAACAGATCTGTGAAATAAAAGCCATGCAAGGTGTAAGACAGCAATGATCATGATTTCAACACACACGCTGACGTTGTCAGCTGTTCTTCCTGTGGGATCTGGCCTTGTTTATCATTCGCCGACAAGGTTTTTTTACATTCTCCCCAGCCAAGTGTATCTGATATAATTGTAAAAACAACTTTTCAGGTCAATTGTGTGAAAGCATGGGCTCAAGTATATGATTTTTTAGTATACTGTTTGTGGTCGTGTGTGTGTGTGTGTGTGTGTGTGTGTGTGTGTGTGTGTGTGTTTGTGTGTGTGTGAGGCTGTCTGATATTCTTAAGTGCCTTTTTTGTATTATTTCTGTTTAACTGTATACTGGAGTAAGGAGTGTTTTCCCCAACTAGTTTCCTGTACATCCTGTTTTTTTTGTACAGCATTTTTATATTTACATTATTGTTTGCATTACAGTCATAGACAGTATGAGTATTAATGTACAGTAACAGCAGAAATAAATCCCATAAGAACTGTTATAGGAGAAACATAATAATAATATGTAATACTTGAAATTGTTTGTATCTGGCCAATTGAATACAATGTGATTGTTTGTAGAGTTTTCACTATGGTTGCAGGAAACTGTGTTTCCAGCAGTGTTAGATGGGCACAGGAACTGGACATTTGACTTGTAAAATTTGCCACGTTTGACTCAAATAAAAATGAGGATGTGGACTGAGAACTTTGTCTGCTGGAAATGTTTTGAGAACTGTATAGAACTGTAGTTTTTATTTCAAAGATCCTATCGACAGCTTCAAACCATCACCACCATCAAGAATCTTGATCACTGACGACACAAACCATTGGCTCAAAAGCCTTTGACCATCTTAGGTAAACAACCAGAGAGAGGGGGGCGGGGCGGCACATTTACTGCACACTTCTCAAAACTCTGTGAATGTATAATGTATAGTGATGAAATTTTCTCAACATATCAGACAGCTCCATGTGCTAAAATAGTTGCCCTTACCCACTTAGTCATTATATCTACATTACTAATTATTATTTATCACAAATGGAATTGTATTTATATTTTTTGAAAGTAGGCTACCAATCGTCATCCCTACAATATATAAAAATTTGTAATTTTCGATTCTGTCTCCCAGCTCTAGCATTAATGAAGTGCTTTTGAGGAGATTTAAAAATATCGAGATATATATCATGTATCAAACTATAGGCTAAAAATATTTTTACTCCCCATACTGATATTAATGTGCCCCTGTTTCATACATTTTGCACTCTGTGATCTTTTAATTTACCTCTATTACGAATCACAATGTAACAATCCCCAGGTTCATTTCTGGTATTTTAGAGAACATCTCGTATTACGCTCTGAGTGCTGTAGCTCTAGAGTCATACACTTGCCTCAAGCGTGTCATCAGCAGGAACTAAAGCTGTAAGGTAATTTCATGCCTCAGTTGTGATCACAGCAGTAAAGAGTTTTTACTTAGAAGGTGCATTGATTAATTATGAATGCATATTGCATAAAGCATTGTTTATTTGTCCTATCATCATCTGTTTACATTAGACAATTAGAAAATCATTTCCAGACAAGAGACAGAGTGCCTTGTTGGCAGGCATAAACACAAATCACTACATTAAAATCATTGAGTTATTATAAATGAATATGTATACTAATAATTATCATGATATCATGCACATAGAGTATCAGTGGCAACTAATTATTAAAATACTGAGTATTATATTAATTAAAATTCATTCAACTGTGACAGGTGGACAGTTGACAAAAGGGAGAATTGTGGAGGAAACCCTGTGTAACGGCTTAAGGCACTCCGGTTCACACGCTGACTATTATCACTCATTTTGGTGTAAGTTTATACCCATTTACATGGATCATATTGATTAAATTTTAATTATTAAATTGTAGGGGCCTTTTGTTTTCTCCTGATAACAAGAAAAGGAGCTTTGTTATCCCAAAAAACGATATAATTAACTTGAGATCTTGAGGAAATGAAATAGAAGAACTTATGACCGCTCAGGGCTTCCGTATTAAGCACAGTGAACAAGGTTGCAAATACTGTAGATGAAAATGTAATTAGCCAGCTAACATAAAATATGTTAATTTTCGATGGGTAATGTTAATCTTTACGGTTATGATAATGACTTGTAGTTATAGTGGTCTTTTACACTATTAAATTAAATTGAATTAAAAATTATCAGGTCATTATTAAATATAAAATAATATTAAAATGGGTACAAACTTATACTCTGAGTAATTTTTTAAAAAGATACTTCTTACTTGAGTCATTTTTTATGGGAGATTTGTACTTTTACTTGAGAACAGATTCTCAGTACTCTACCCCCAACTGTGACTCTGTCACAAACTGCTCTCGTACTGGGTTTGCCTGTAGATGCAGTCACAAAATTACATTACATCATAGCAGTTTTCTGTCTTTGGTCAAAAATCTTGACGACCATCGCTTACATCTCTGCAGTACTTTTGAGGCAGTTTAATCTTTCATTATGTACACTGTCAGTGCTGAAGCTACGTCATGTGATGTCTGTGTCTTTCAGAGCCAAGATGGTACAGTGCAATGGACACATCTGTAGCCACAGATCTACCAACTGAACAACAGGGCTGCAGATCTCAGTAAAAAGAGCCTCACATATAGCAAACCAGCTACAGAACTCGCTGGAACATGTGCTTTCTCCACCAAGAAGCTGGAGAATAATGATAGGAATATGATTAGGAGGCTTGCTGCTGTCAGACGAGGGCTTAAGCAGAAAGATGTGACAGCTGGAGTCTTCAAAGAACACCAGTTCGGTTGTAGTTCAACTCTCGCTCCTACTTAACCTTTCTTCCGTCAGGCACCGGTGACAGCGTGACTCCTTCCACTCATCTTTGCTGTCGTTGATTAGCCTTGATTGGAAAACACTGTCAAGTTAGCAGCTTTACAAGGTTTTGAATGTCACTACAGTAGACATGGTCCACATATGACGGACACAACAGATGCAAAATTTTTAGGAAATTTTTGGATTTTTCTGCCTGTATACAAAAAAATGCCTGCTTTTATCAACAATACATAATAAAAATGAGCTAGCTGTAATATCTCTCTTCTTGGCCTGATTTACCTGAGGTTGCTAAAACTAACCTGTCTCATGATGTTCTTCGGAAAACATGTTTGAATCCACGTCAAAGCTCATGGAAGTACTGCATAAAGACCACAATGCACAGAAAAGTGAGTCTTACAAACAATTACATGATAAAAGATCAGTTGTGAGGTCCTTCATATGTAGAGCACAGCATCTTGTCGGTGAGGAGGAGGTTAAAAGATAAAGCGTCAGCATGTCCGAGCAACCCCGTCTCCCAGAAAGTAGAAGGATCGTGTTCAATTGCAGTTCAGTCAGAGAGAAAAGTCCCTCTGCTGAGGAACCAAAGTGACATTCAGGGTGTTGGGCATCGGGACATTTAGGGACAGATTATTAAGTCATGATTTCTTCATTCACCTTACCTTCACACATTTCATTATTACGAGAATTCCAGCTTGTTACAGAAGCAGGTAATGAGCAGGTTCTTGTTATGATATAATGAGCTTCTCATTGTCACACGGTTCATGCCAAGGTGAAGTCAAAATTTCTGTAACGAGATGCTAACAAGAAAAGGGCTGGTGCTCAGTGCGGTGAATCTGTCCTGCTGTAGGTTGAAATGTTTCTTTTCTTTCTTTTCCACTTAACTTTTAAAATCTGATACTGATTGATGTTCATGTTGATCTTTTTAAAGTGTTTGATATGATTAGTGCAAATTAAACACAAAAACCACACTTACACCTGTTAGTGACGTGTAGTGAACGAGTCTACTGCTATCTGTATCTGTTCGACCGACAAAATTATCCATATCAGTAGTTGGAATGGGCAGGTTTAAACCAGCCTAGAAACTATTTGTTTATTCATTTGGATCCCCATTGACAGAACAGTGTCAGGACTGAGCTTCAGATCAGAGTTTTTGAGTAGAGTACGTAAGAGTAGCCTAAGACAACTTTTTACAGAGCAAGCAATTTGAATGAATGAATTTCTTTTTTCTTCATCGCAAATTAAAAGTAATGTAACTAATACCTGTCTGGAGTGTGCGTAGAAATTACTGTGAACAATGACCCAATGAGGGTTTTCCTCCATCTCACAAGTACTTTGACATATTTTACTCAAATAATACTTGTAATAATACTTAAAAACTACATTACCTGCGCAGGATAATCATTTCAGCTGAGTACTCGGCGCAGCCCCTAATAGTTACTAATATAGTTCTCAAGTTTAATAATTATTTTGGTTTGTTTACTTTCTAACAGACACAAGCAGCATGATGTCCAAAGTCTTCTTTCATGTCTTGCTGAAAGTGGTATCAGCCGGTAAGTCATCGTGATCTCACATCATCATCTGAATCACTACGCAGGAGCGTTTGTGTGTGTGTGTGTTTGTGAATGTATCTATCTCCTGTGTGCACACTCACCTGATTCACACTGACAGAATGAGGTGGCCTTCAATAATGTGTGCTCACGCAGAAAAAGCGAGTGAGCGTGTGTTGAGGCACCGAAGGGCGACTTGGTGATTGCTGTGGAGTTATTCGGGCCTGCTGACTTGTTGGCACTTTGCAGCTAACAGAAAAGACCCCCACAACCAAAAAAAAAGTGTCAGTGGGGGGGTCCTTTTCTGCTCTCAATATACTGTGAGAATGTTTTTAAATGTGTGTGAAAAATGTCAGAATTGTTGCATGGCACACATAGCCATCGATTCAATGTGAATGTAAAATTTGGATTAGTGAGGTTTTCTATAATTTTACTGATGTAATTTTCAGCGGTTTTTGACAAAACAGTTTTCATTCTACTTTTCGGTCATTGCTTTCATGGAAATTTTGAATATTTTTGTCGACTTCTCTCAACAGTTTTTAAACGATGAAGCAGCAAAATGATACAGTGGTTATAAAGAAAAAAAAATCCATTAAGGTTTTACAGTTGAGTCCTAAAGGTTTAAATTTATGTATTCACTTAAACAACATGACAGCTCATGTTCATGCACAAAACATTTTCCGTTCTCTGAACCTGTGAGCATTCCCTTCCCACAGTCTGTTCTTCCTAAACATCCTGTTCCTGCCCCTGAATTATGGAAGCAAGATACCAACAAAACCCCAGCTTGTTACATATAAGTATAAACTTCCCAGGAGTCGTAGAGTAGCCTGGATGTTTTGTTTTGTTTTGTTTTGTTTTGTTTTGAACCAAGACTAAAACACAGTGGCTCTCTGAGGCTTTACTCAGCATCTATGGTGCTCTAAACCAGATGCTAACTCTAGCACGCTAATATTCCTTCGAAGACGAATACTGATGTCCAGCAGGTATCATGTTTACCATGTGTGCTAGTTTAGCTTAGCATGTTAGCATGCAGTGTGGTGAAGGGAATTTCAATACTTTTGCAGGTGTTTTGTCTGAAATGTAAAAGTAAAAAGGTGGTTGAAAAGTTGATGACAAGATTCGTGACTATTTATTCTGTGGTGGACATTAATGCTAGACTTCATGGAAGTTTATGACATGTCAATTTTAATTACAAAATCTCATGGTGCCACTTTTTTATTCAAAGTCAAAATGTTTGTTCAAACACAGGAATACAATTAAACATTGAATCTGCAACAATCTGTAATAAATTCAAAATTCACCACGTGTGAGAAGAGTAGACTTCTTTGGACTGAAGCTGGGGTATCAGAATGACCTACTGCAGCGGTTCTCAGACTTTTTTACATCATTAACCCCCAAATTAGACAACAGGCTCCCATCTGATAAGAACTGTCCTACTAGTGCAGAGCCTGTGAAAACACTGCTGTTTGAAAGGAACTGATGAGTGTTAGTGGTATTGTTGCTTTCAGTATATTTGCCATGACGTCGCTTCCTTTAGCAAAAACAGGGTGCTGTAGGTTACAGGGTCATTCATGGCCTCCATGCAATCTTTAAGCTAGACTGTACATATCTCAGTAGTGCAACTTCAGGTAATTAAGTTTAGCTTGACATCAAACTTGAAGCAGCAGTCGCCGAACACACCAGATCTCACTTTTATGAACATGAAAGGTTTAAATATGCTGTGAAGGCG